>BOPN01006710.1:52500-62500 GCA_017312705.2 Penaeus japonicus
GGAGTTCATAGCACAGCCAGTCACACACAGGCACGAGCGCGCTCACACACACACACACACACAAACACACACACACACACACACACACACACACACACACACACACACAATCACACACGTACACGACATTTAAACATGAACCACATTCTGGCAATTCACAAAGTATATAGTTTCAGGATATAAGACTCAATCTCTTCTGATCTAAAGTCTAAAGTTTTTGAAGGATAAATATACACAGAAGACTTTAATTTTTTTATTTATATCATTATCCAAAAGAGAGTAGTCTAAAAATATTAATGTGAAGATATATATCTACTTTATATTTTGCAGAATGGTATTCCACCAATTGCAAATCCTCTAGAACCCAAACCCCACATACAAAATCCAATTCAATTTACAAACTCAACAACAATCAAAACAAGATAATCATAAATCTTATAAGACAATACAAAAGTATCCTAAGAAAGTTGCAAAACATGTAGCACCATAAGTTGTTTACTTGTACTTATTCATTGCATTGTTGAAAATTTGCATTGCAAGATGTTTTTTTTCTATCACCTCTTACATGCATAATTTACCATGACATATCACAAGCATCTAAACTATTTTGGTACATCACATTTTCCTTTTCACAGCTGATCCACTGGTATCTCTCGCCTCGTAGTGTATCACTATCTATTCTGGTAAGCGCATTCTACATAACCTTACCGAGAAAACCTCACAAAACGGAGAAACAAGAACTAAAAAAACGAGAAAGAGCAAAGAAAACTAAAGGAACAAAAGAGAAGCAATGAAAAACGCCTATGAGAAGACAATAGAAAATGCAAAGAAAACTAAAGAAACAAAATAGAAGCAAAGAAAAAAGGCTATGAGAAGACAATAAAGTAAGTTAAAGAAAAACAAACAACAAAAAAGAGAGAGAGAAAAAAAATGCCGCAGCATCAATTCAGTTGTTGACGAGGCCAATCTCTTCCTCGTTACTCACTCTGTTCTACCAATCATCGCTTAACGGAGAACAATGAGTTGGAGTGATTAAGGAAAGATATGGTGTTCCAGTTTTCTCTTCTAAGGCACAAAATTATGAGGAAACTCTTCCTGCTTCAGTCAGTTTCTATTAATATCATGGTGATGTTCTCTACCCAAAGCCATTTAAAGATCAACAAAAAAAAAAAAAAAAAAAAAAAAAAAAAAAAAAAAAAAAAAAAAAAAAAAAAAAAAAAAAAAATCATATTGAAATTAAGAATGCATTTGCCTGTTTGTTTCTGTGTATTTACATGTATATGACATATAAAAACAATAACACACACACACACACACACACACACACACACACGCACGCAGGCACACACAAAATCACACACGACACGACATTTATTGGCAATTCACAAAGTTTATAGTTTCAGGATATAAGACTCAGTCTCCTCTGATCTAAAGTCTTAATTCTAACAAGTTGTTGGAGGATAAATATACATACAAGACTTTAATTTTTTTTATTTATATCATTATCCAAAAAAGAGTAGTCTAAAAATATTAATGTGAAGATATATATCTACTTTATATTTTGCAGAATGGTATTCCACCAATTGCAAATTCTCTAGAACCCAAACCCCACATACAAAATCCAATTCAATTTACAAACTCAACAACAATCAAAACAAGATAATCATAAATCTTATAAGACAATACAAAAGTATCCTAAGAAAGTTGCAGAACATGTAGCACCATAAGTTGTTTACTTGTACTTATTCATTGCATTGTTGAAAATTTGCATTGCAAGATGTGTTTTTTTTTTCTATCACCTCTTACATGCATAATTTACTTTGACATATCACAAGCATCTAAACTATTTTGGTACATCACATTTTCCTTTTCACAGCTGATCCACTGGTATCTCTCGCCTCGTAGTGTATCACTATCTATTCTGGTAAGCGCATTCTACATAACCTTACCGAGAAAACCTCACAAAACGGAGAAACAAGAACTAAAAAAACGAGAAAGAGCAAAGAAAACTAAAGGCACAAAAGAGAAGCAAAGAAAATAGGCTATGAGAAGACAATAGAAAATGCAAAGAAAACTAAAGAAACAAAATAGAAAATGCAAAGAAAACTAAAGAAACAAAATAGAAGCAAAGAAAAAAGGCTATGAGAAGATAATAAAGTAAGTTAAAGAAAAATAAACAACAAAAAAGAGAGAGAGAAAAAAAAATGCCACAGCATCAACTCCAATCTCTTCCTCGTTACTCACTCTGTTCTACCAATCATCGCTTAACGGAGAACAATGAGTTGGATTGATTAAGGAAAGATATGGTGTTCCAGTTTTCTCTTCTAAGGCACAAAATTATGAGGAAACTCTTCCTGCTTCAGTCAGTCTCTATTAATAGTGATGTTCTCTACCCAAAGCCATTTAAAGATCAACAAAAACTAAAAAAACAAAAAATCATAATGATATTAAGAATGCATTTGCCTGTTTGTTTGTGTGTATTTACATGTATACATGTATATGTACATATATAAACACACACACACACACACACACACACACACACACACACACACACACACACACACACACACACACACACACACACACACACACACACACACACACACATGTAAAAGGGACATATATATATACATATACACATGTAAAAGAGAAAGCAAAATAAACAACATGAATAAAACATAACAATCAACCTGAGAATTGTTTCAAGGCTTAGGGACATAACACCACATTCTCCCATGATAATAATGATATCAAACAGCTTCTGCAAAAACTATACAATATCATCAACACCATTAATGAAAATACATATACATATCTTTCTGATTAATGATCCTAAATGTTCTTTATCTATTCATATAACAAAAACTGACTGAAATTAAGAATATTCATCACCAAATGATATAACTCTACTTCTTTTCACAATATGAAATCCTTATCAGTTCTCTCATATACATTTATCTGGAGTACTAGGAAATTGCATTCAACTTGTTAGATATAATTAGGCTCTGACAATTAAGCCTTTCATCTTGTATATAATAATGAAATGTTAATATTGAAAAAAAAATGTTTAGCTTGTGTTCCTTGTGTTAGTTTTGTTATTAAATATCTTTTCATGAATCGTATATAACATTTTGTCAGTTTCTAATTCCCATATAGAATTTAATTCTTATCAAACATATGTAAAGTCTCTCGGATGAAAAAAAGAACTTCTACTGAAATAAACTCTATGGGTAGAAAGAGGTCTACAATCACAATTTGCTTATAATCTAAATACAGGAAAATCTTTCGAGTTGTTGACCATCTTCTCCTGCTGACGACAAATTCTTAAGCACTGGGCCACGACCTGCGAATGAACGTTCAAAAAACTTCAATAGATTTAGGTCAAACTTTTCCTTTTTTAGAAAAGAAAGAAAAAGAAAGAATAATAATAATAAGAAAAAAACGCAAAAGTATTGCAAATCTTCACGTGATAAAGTAAACATCACTGACCTTTCGTGTTTCTGCGGGGACTATTATGCCGTCAATGACCGATCGAGAAGCCTGATGAAAGGCACTGCCCATTGGAAAACTGAAGGCTGAAAGTGGTTTCCTCTTTTTCGCTGCCTCCTGAAATAACGTATCATCATCAATCAAATAAGATATCATTTTATTTGATCCAGTAAAGACTGGAAGATTGGTTCTTGTATAAGTGAATAAATACTAAAATTACAGTAATTCGGAAAGGATAATTTCAAACAAGTTGTATTACTGACAACTCAATTTGCAGAAAGAAAGAAAGAAAGAAGGAAAGAAAGAAGGAAAGAAAGAAAGAAAGAAAGAAAAAAAAAGAAAAAAAAAGAAAGAAAGAAAAAAAAGAAAAAAAAAGAAAGAAAAACAAAGAAAAAAAAAGAAAGACAGATATAAATAAATAAATAAAGAAAGAAATAAAGAAAGAAAGAAAGAAAAAGAAAGAAAAAAAAAAAAAAAAAAAAAAAAAAAAAAAAAAAAAAAAAAAAAAAAAAAAAAAAAAAAAAAAAAAAAAAAAAAAAAAAAAAAAAAAAAAAAAAAAAAAAAAAAAAGTGATGCAACCCAACAACAAAACATCTTTGACAAAATAAGCATACTGTCCTTACCTTTTTCCCACCATCTGGTGAAGCTGGTTTGGCTTGTGGTGGTAGTGGTGGGGGGTTGAGGGTGTGCGTGACCACTGTTCCCGGCCACGAGAAGATGAAATTCGGAGAAAAGGAAGGTCCACACTGTCAGAGGAAATAAGCATCATTCTATGAACTCAATAGCATTTGGCCTTTCCTTGCAACAAGAAACAAGAAAGAAACTGTTTGGGCAAGAAGTTATTTTTTCATTTAATCTCTAGAAATACCAAACTAAATATCCAAACCACTTTTAAAAACAAAGATACTTGTAAACTTTGCACAAAACATAATTTTCTATATAAACATTAATTTAATACAGAAAAAGGCAAAATTACATAACTGTTAGCAAAATCTCAAGTAAACACATTTAACCACTAAAGAATCATTTTCAGCAATAACCATATTCAGGTATGTCTGCTGCAAAATCCTTTTAAAAGTTATTTTACCCATTTGTTTATAACAAACAGTACAATCCTGTGTGCAAACATAGCTTAGAAAGTTCCCGTTCCCAGGGACTAACCACATACTTGTCTTGAAATCTAATAACTGTAAAGGAAAATTATTCTATAAACTTCAAATACCTGATTTCCACTTCCCCTGCAATCAACCACATCACACCCTTACCATTGTATAATTGTCATCCCCATGGCAGCTTCCAACATTAACGGTAATCTTTGGCACGGTGACGCAGGAGACGGCAGCCATCATTGCTGCTCTCCCCTTCATCGCTTGATTTACTTCCTCTGTGGTCATGCTTGCCATCTGCGCTTGGTATGCTTGGAGTGGGCCTGAGTTCTGTGGGCAAAAAAAGGAAATTATATTTGATATGATTTTTGATGTATGTGGAGAGATGGGTGCATCAAGAACTTGTATATGCACATATATAGATACATATATTCATGAAGGTAAAGTACTAACCTGTAAGAATACAATGGGTAGGTTTCTTTGCTGACAGATTTGTACAAAGTGTGAGCCTTTCAACCCATCTTGGTATGTCAGAGGGCCAGCATTACCAATGATGCCAACACATTTCCTGCAATGATAGTCATGATAATACATCAAAATAACAGTAATAATAACATCATCACAGTATCTAATCGCAGATATGTAGCAATGCAACAGAATATAAGTTACGTACACAAAGTTAATGCACCTCCAAAGCTTACCAAAAAAAAAAAATGAACAGCTTTCGATACAAAAATTACAACTTCAAAAAACAGAAGAGCAAACGAACGGAGGAAAAATAGGACAAACTCACCCTTCAATGAAAGCATATCCTGTGGTGAGGTTCCTGCCGTACCGCTGCTTGAACTCTCGGAATCTCCCCCCGTCGACAACCCTCCCAATCACGGCATACATCTTGCTGCGGTCAATCACTTCCAGGGAACTCAGGGCTGCGCAAAGAGGAAAAAGACGAATGAAATGAAAAGAAAAGATAAGAAAAGATAAGAAAAATGATCACGAAAAGGACAGATGATGAAAAACAAGATGCAAAACAAAAATTAAAAATGGAAAGAAGACAACAAACCAAATGGAAAAAAAAAGAAAAAAAGAAAGAAAAAAAGGAGGAATGAAGAGAAAGAAAGGGTAGTAAAAGACAGAAGAGAAAGAAAAAAAAGGGGAGAGGTTTAACCCATTGGAGCCGGTTGATGTGATAGCACGTATTGTGGTTTTTGCGTCAGACGCCCGGGACGAGCTATGAGGGGATGCTGCGCGCTTGGGTAGAGCGAGCGGGCAGCCCAGGCTCGAGGCTTGTGCGTCCGAGAATCTCGAGGCGTTAGGCTTATGTGTTCAAGAATCCCGGTATTGTGATCGGGCAAAGCCGGAACGGCCCCGGCGTGATTGGGTTAAAGAAAGAGGAGATGGTAAAGTGCTGAGGGTTCTCCATGTGTGGCAACCACTCTGTCCATGCATAATTCCTGTCTTTTATCCAAATCATCCAGAACTACAAATCCAAATCTTACAAACAAGCTATCAATATATAGTGCTATCCTTCTGGAATGGTGTGGTGCAACAGAAATCAATATTTATGAACTACCTTACCATTGAGATCTTCAGGATTCAAGCTCGGTTCCTCAGACTCAGGAGAGACGGGGGACAGAGGGAGAATGTTGAGGGTGGCGACCGTGTCTCGGAGAATTTCAAAGCCTTCCTCTTCAGTCGTGGCAAAGTAGTCGGTCACGCCACTCACACTACAGTTTTTGTAATACAGGAAGAGAGGAACCACAATTCATGAATTTTTAATTAGTTGATATACACACTTCAAAATCTTTTTCAAACTCCCACCTGATTATGGAGACATTTATTTAGTATGTATGGCTTAAAGATAGTGACTGAATATGGTAAAAAAGTGACTGACATAACTCTCACTAGTTATCTATTTTTTCACTGCAACAATGATTTCAAAACCTGTCTTTTTACCATGAAAATAGCTACAGTCTTACAAAGACTCACTCGCAAAAAAATGATACTATAAACATTAAAAAAACACAAATTTTCCAAAGCATCGCATCTGAGATAAGGAAATCTAAAGAATATCAACATTAACACAACCTAGTCCTCAGTACCTGCAGTGTACCTGGGCACCCCCTAGGTCCTCTGCTGATATCTGCTCTCCCGTAGCTGCCTTAACAAGGGGAGGTCCACCAAGGAAGATGGTGCCTATCCTGGTAACGATAGCTGCATCTTCACACATGGAGGGTTGATAAGCCCCTGAGAATAATTTTTTAAAATTGTGAATCTGATAATAATGATAACTGTAATAATAATAATAGTAATGCTAATAACAACAGAACAAGTGTTAAAATAAGAAAAAAGAAAAAAAAGGAGTGGGGGATGGTGAAGGAGGTTGAGGAGGAAAAAGTAAAAGTAAAAGTAAAAGTAAAAGAAAAGGAAGAGGAAGAGAAGATGAAGAAGAAGAGGAAGAAGAGAAGAAGAAGAAGAAGAAGGAGATGGAGAGAGAGCTGAGAAAGGAGGAGGAGTGAAAGAAATTAAAAAGAGAAACAAATGTACTTTCTGAAATACAACCGCAGTAGGTAAAATACATCCAGCGATTATTCTCTTTAAAAGGATTTAATTTTTCTTAAATACTACTTATTATCAGATGTAATTTCTTGGGACAGACATTCATAAAATAAAACAAATTCCCTGAATTGTATTACCTCCAGCTGTGCAAGATCCACACACCAGTGCCAGCTGTGGAATCCCAGCTGCTGACATTACAGGTGGATTGTAGAAGCCTCGGCCCCCATGGTTCTTGTCAGCAAACAGGTCTGACTGATGGGTTGTTAAAATAGTTAATATTCCTAGTATATGATATATATACTATAGAATAATGAAAATAATAGTCATTTAATTGTGGTAATCCCTGCTGTACTATGGCACATTCAGTGACACACATCAAAATCCAAGCATAAGTGAGGCAAGTAATATTACCCAATAGGAATATAGAAAATAGTGGTTGCATCAGGACATTAATACTTGATTGTCTATACCTTGAATCAACCATAGACCAGGGAAACAAAATTAAATAGAAAGAAAAAGCAGAAACAGTAGTTCAAGACCATAAAAATTGGTGGGAGAGGGGAGAGAGCCTCGTGGTAGCAGGGAGGAGGGACTGAGGCCTGTACTATTCCTCAAATTGGGTGGGAGGGTAACATAACTATGAGCTAATTGGTTTGTTTGTTTCATCTGAAGCCCTCACTTCAATACTGGTAATGCCGTATTTTCTGCCACATTTTCTAAGTATTTGTTTGACAGGGATCAAGCTTAGAGCCACAATCTGTTTACCATGTAATATTAAAATTTGTCTCTCCTACCTGAATAAATTAAATAGCACATTACCAATGACAGGCAGGTGATATATCCTAATCAATCATCCTGTCACTCACACTCAAATGTCAAATATAGATATTTCTTACTACTGACCTTACACTTTCCAATTAAACATCTAATCAGTTTATAAAATACAAATATTCTAATGCTAATGCAACAGTGTTACATTACTCTTTTCCTACTAATACTGCAAACACATCCAGAAAAAAAAAGGTTTTTACTTAGTCTACAACAGAAAGCAGTCTACTGTGTCCACTCTCTCTCTCTCTCTTCCTAGTAACAGCTATATAAGAAAACCAAATAATCTATAACTTCCCACCTATTCTGCACCTTTTCATTACCTGAAGTGGAAGGAATCCACCAGCGGAATCCACAAGATATATGCATGGCAGGCGGTTCATGGCACCGATATTCTGCGTCCGAAGGTTTTTGGTAACGGTTATGGGGTAGAAGGTTCCACTTTTGACAGTGCCATCACTTGCTCCTACAACACAGTATCTCCCATGCACTTTGCCAATACCTAAGACAAATGTGAAAGAAAGAAAGCGAAACTGAAAATCCTGTCTTCGTGGGTAAAAACATAAAGAAACAAACAGACAATAACATCAATGTATTAGATTCCTGTATTCGCTTTGGTGTTTATGTATTATCTACATAAAAGTTTTTAAAATCCCCTGAATCTAACATGATTCATTAATAATAAATTTAGTTTTACATGCCTCTTAATTTAATGTATTTCTTCATACAACAAAAAATATGCAAATGTGAAAAAAAAAATCATAAACAAAGAGATAACTACAAAATCATAAAACACTTAAAACACACAGAACATTGCACACATTCTCAAACATTTTCCTGTCTTTGGTGTCCACATCTGTTTCTGTTGCAGTCTCAGGCTCTATAGCTCCTGTCTAACTATCTATCTATCTGTTTATCTATCTATCTATCTGTTCCTGCGCACCCTCCACCCCGAGTACCAACTTCAAAAGACCTTACCACAGATGACTCCAGCCGCTGGTACATCTCCATACTCCATACCAAGCCCAGCCAACAGCGAGAGTTCCAAGAAGTCTCCATCCTCGTCTAACAGGAGCTTCAACTTGTCCCTGACTAGCATTTTGCGATTTCTCTTGACGTGAAGAGCGATTCCCTTTTCTCCGCCTGTGAGGAATAAGCAAGAGGAGATGAGAGATGAAAAATATTGGCAATACTGAATAATGAAACATTAATAAGTGCTATACACATCATACAATTTGCAATTCATTTCTTATACTAAAAGCAGTAATCTAGATTAGCAGAATCATAATGTACCCAATGCCATCATACCTGAAATCATGAGCAAAGCAAACTATTGTCTTTTAAAATCACCCTTCTATCTTGAGCATGAATTAGGGTCACAAAATAACATTACTATAAGGTAAAAAAAAAAAAATCCTGCTAAGAGAAGCTGATTCTTCCCCATATACATCCCGTAGAAACACTTACATCTCAGAACCAGAATATACCAAGTCAAGCACACAAAACCCCTAACTATAATGAGGGATATATTGATGCGTGAATGTATGTATACAAGCATGTGAATATTCCCATGCACTCACTTACCTCCCCCTAAAGCTACTTTGTTTAGCTGCTCCAACTGCGCCAGCTGCTCCTCAGCCTTGCGTCTGCTTTCGGCAAGCTGTGGGCAGGATGGGTCCAGGGGATCTTGGATTACAGGAAAAGGGCGCGCTACTGCGGACATCCACCTCACCAGAGAAGGGACGGTCTGCCATGATAACTGCTTAGTTATCATGGATGAAGATAAACTCTGAAATGAAAGTAGGCCTTGGTAAAAAAAATAATGTATATTGGTATTATATCATGCATGATGCCTCTCCATGAGATAAAAAACTTTTTTTTACCTTGATAATATATAAAGTTTGCACAAAAGGCTTTATATGCCTTAGTATGTGTGGTCATGTTAAAAGGTAAACAGCAAAAAGAATATGTATATTAATTGAATTCCAAGACAGTTTCCTTCTATAACACAACAA
>BOPN01006710.1:67500-70000 GCA_017312705.2 Penaeus japonicus
TATATGTATATATACATACATATATATATATATTTATTTATATATCCATATATATATATGTATATATATATATGTATGTATTCATACATATATATGTATATATGTGTGTGTGTGTTGGTATTCCACCTATCCATTTAAAAATTGCAGGTGTTTCAACACCCCACAATGACTCAAGAGTACTTTCATACCAATATATTCATTGTATTGTCTTGTTGCAATTCCACACATTTCTCGTAATTTCTCGTAAGTTGCGGGTATATATATATATATATATATATATATACATATATACAAACATGCAGATTAATTTTGTCCGTGAATCTAAATGAGACGCATTTCGGCCAAATTCCCCAATTCCATTTTACCGTAATGTGGAAATAAAAGTATTTATGTATTTTTTTTTTTTTTTTAAGTTTGATTCTTTCATTACAAAAGTTAAGAAATACTTTTTTTTGCATAGAAAGATTTCTTTTTGGCTAATGAATTGATTATTCCACAAAACAAACAAACAAACAAAAATATTGCGTAGATTAACTTTCATTAATAATTTTGTTTTGTATGTTGCGTACACTGAATAAAAAAAAAATTGATGAAAAGGACAGACTCAACCCGTTCTTTTTTATTCATTATAAATAGGAAATTTATATACACATCCATAAACTACGCCACAGTTTACATACAAATATTTAATGAAGAAAAGAATTAAAATATTTAAAAAAACAAAAAATCCCCTACATATTATCATATCAACCCCTACTTTCCCTACGCATTGTCATTTTCCCCTAGATATTCCCCCACCCCCTCCGTTAGGCTGAAATCCCTACCGTTTATGGATGTTTTTACACATCCATAAACTACGCCAAATATTTAATGAAGATAAAAATTATAATATTAAAAAAAAATCCCTACATATTGTCATATCAACCCCTACTTTTCCCTACACATTACTATTTTCCCCTAGATATCCCCCCACCTCCTCCGTTAGGCAGATATCCCTACCATATCAAACCTCCCTAAGAGTAAAGATAAAGACAAGCCAAATATGCGGAAAAGTCCTAACCTTAAAGACTTTAACATCCGCCATTGATGAAGCCGCTGCTAGCCGGCATAAGGAAAATAATAATCGTTTTATCCAGTACATTACTTTCCAGGGCAGGGGCGAGGTCTGTGGCGGGAAAAAAGACGTCTTTGGGAAATGTGACGTGGGTCTCCTTTGTGACAAGGGAAATGGCGGATTTTCCAGTCAAGGAATGTGTGTCCTTGTATAAAGAGGAAGAAGGGCGAGTGGAACAACATTCTTAACCAACAGGAAAAAAAGGTAAAAATTAAGGACAGATGGCAGACATATTGGTGGTTATCGGTTAGGTTTCCGGATGTACGATAAGTGCGATCACTGTGAAATCTTGAATTAAAGATATGGTATTTGAAGTTGATGTTTAATTATCAATCCTGAAGCATTATGAGATAGATATATTACACTTAAATGAATTTTAAGTATCATAATTGTTCGTATTGCACATAATTAACATTCACTTCCGTTCTTATTGATACCATATTCATTTATCTTCCTATCACTCTGTATATAACACAAATCATAATCATCATAAACTATAACATTTATAACACTGATAACAGTAAAAGTAACGATAAGGACATTTAATAAATACTACTTTAATAATCACACTGATACCTGACCCGTATATATTGTAACTCAAGGATTCATTCTTATTAACTTTTGCATTAAAAACGGAACATATGACACGCAATTCTCTTCATAAACTATTACAATCTGGTGCCCGCATGAACAACTTTATAGTTTTACGGCCCTTTATAGGCAAAATCTTTCTGAAAGACCAAATATTAGTATCGGGCGCCACCTATAAAACGTGAAAAGAAAAGAGAGGAGAGAGGCAACCAGCTCGTAAGTAGTTGTACTTGTTTGTGTAGTATATTTTAGACAGACGAAGGAAATGGCGCTGAAATGAGACAAGGAGAGGATTTAAGGTCTTGTAGCCCTCTTGTGAGGTTGTTCCCTCTCCCCCCCCCCCTCCTTCCCTTTCTACTGGTCCTTTCTTCTGTCTTACCCTTTTCTGTCTTTCTTTCCCTGCTTTCTCCTGTGTTCTTCTCTTTCTACTTCTCTCTTTTCTCCTGTTTGTTTCGACTCTCTCTTTCTCCCCCCCTCTCTCTCCTTCATGTCTTTGCCTTCTCTCTTTTTTTCTATCCTCCTCCCCCCTTTGCTCTTTCCAATATATTCCCTCTGTTTATCCACCCTTGGTCCTTCCAACCTTTCGAATTCCTTGCCTTGGTCATTAGATCCAATATAGGAGTAAAGTACGACCCTGCAACATCACCACTCAACACTGCACTTTGCTAACCTCACTTAAGGCTTAATGAAGGTATATAATGTTACCAAAAATAGGATTAAAAAGCCTTGGTACAACCTGTGATAACCAGAGACACTTTATTTCTATATCAAATCACTTGTAGACAACCAACTGAA
>BOPN01006711.1:17500-35000 GCA_017312705.2 Penaeus japonicus
AAACTTTGATTGCATGATCTTGCAATAAAATGTTTTATGTTATTTGTTGTTATTATTATTGTATTATTTTTTTCTGTTTTTATTATTAGTAGTATTATTATTGTTGTTGTTATTGTCCTCGTGATAATTGTTATGATTTTATTATTGTTATTATTATTATTATTATTATTATTGTTATCATCCTAATTTTTATATTATTACTGATTAATGTGTTGATGCTACTACTACTACTATTAGTATTATCGTTATTATTCTAATATTATTAGCATTAATACTAATATTAGCATTAACGCTATTGTTTTTTTTCATCACATATGTCAATCACATATGTCGATCCATCAGAACTCTCGGAGTTGATTAGTTACATTGCATGATATCTTTGCATGATGTCATACCTCCAGTTGGATAAGTTTCGTGTTTAAGGTTAAAGAAGCAAATGCCGGAGAAGAGGAGAAGGGGGGGGGGGTGGATGAAGGAGGAATTGAAAGAGGGAGGATAGAGGAGGATGGAGGAGGAGGAGGGAGGCAGATTATAGGATACTGCCACTCAGGCTTTCATCCTGTCCGTCTAAAGGAAATAGGATGAAGTTCGAGAAAGGCTGGTTGCAGGAAGCTTTGACCGTGGGATGAAGGGGAAATAAGGTCTTGGGTATTACTACGAAAGTGTGAGACGTCTTCGGCAAAGTCCTTGAGATCTTTAGCTTCTCCCCCGGTCTTTGGCCATGTGGATGTGGATGGTCGGCGAGGCGTGCGTGCGTGCGTGCGTGTGGGTGGTGGGTAGATTGTCGGGGGGGCGTGTGGATTTTTTTATTTTTTTATTTATCATTTTTTTATTTTATTTATTTGTTTAATTTTAATTATCTATTTATTTATTTTTTTTTTTTTTTTTTTTTGTGTGTGTGTGTGTGTTGATGTGGGGATGTATTGTTACTTTTGTGGGAATGTGTGGGTATTTTGTTTTTATTTGTGGGAATGTGTGGATGTTTTGTCTTTATTTGTGATTTTTTTTTGTGATGTAGGTATTTTATTTATGTGATTTATTTTGTGGAAATATGTGGGTATTTTCTTGGATTTATTTGTGGGTGTGTGTGGGTATCTTATTCTACTTTAGTGAGATGTGTGATTTTATTTCTATTTGGTTTGAGTTGTATAGGCCTGTTCGTATCTGTTTATATTTTAGCAATTTGTGAAAAATTGTCCTAAGGAGTTGTACGGGCGTGATTGTTATTTTGTTGTTTTATTGTTTCCCTACGTCATTGTTTTGATTATTATCCTTGACATTTCTAGTATTTGATGTACTTATCTGCCTGATAAATTATCTCCTAATTCTTTAATTATTTTTGTTGATAGATAATCATTACCTATTTACTATTTGTTTTATTAGAGATATATTTTTCTTAGCATGATTTTTTTCTAAATCCATATTTACTTATTGTAGTTGCAAATCCCCTTACTGTAATTGTAAAATCCCTTATTGTTGCAATCATTTTCTTGCCTTGTTCCCTAGTCCAACGGCTTTATTTTCGTTGTTGTTATTTTTCGTTGTTTTCCCTTTTTTGCAGACCTCCTCACGACTGCACCCTTTCAGACAATCGAACCAGTCAGTAAGTTGCAAAGATTGAAAGTTTTTTTTTCTTCTGCTAATTAAGATATTGCGATTGATTTTTTTTGTTTTTTTTCCGGCTTGGCTGTTCTCCATTTTCTGCCTTTATCACTTCACTCCCCTTCTTCTCCCCCTTTCTCTTCTTCTTCTTGTTTTTTTTTTCTGACTCTCTCCCACTCTAACTCTTTTCTCCTCCTTCATCGTCTCCTCACTCCCTCTTTTCCTCCTCCCTGACTTTCCCTTCTCCTTCTCCTTCTTCTTCTCCTTCTCCATTTCCTTCTATTCTTCTTCCTTCGTCTTCTCTCTTTTTTATTTTCTCTCTCCATCTACTTATTTTTTCCCTCCCCCTCCCCCTTCCCCCCTTTCGTTTTCTTTTCTTTCCCTAGTCCTATTCTTATTCTTTTTTCTCCCTCTCACACTCCCCTTTCTTCTCTCTTCACCTTACTTCTCCCCTCCCCTTCCCCCTTCTCCCCATATACTCCTCTCTCTCTTTCTTCCCTCCTCCCCCTCCCTCTGTCTCTCTCTCTCTCTCTCTCTTTCCCTCTCTCCCCCTCCCTCTCTCTCTCCCTCTCCCTCTCCTTCTCCTTCCCCCCTTCTCCTTCCTCTCCCTCTCCCCTCCCCCCCTCCTCTCTCCTCTCTTTCTCTTCTCTCTCTCTCCTCTCTCTCCTCTCTCTCCTCTGTCTCCTCTCTCTCCTCTCTCTCCTTCCCTCACTCCTTCCCTCTCTCTCTCTCCCTCTCCTTCTCCTTCTACTTTTCTTTCTCCCCTCTCTCACCCTCTCCCCTCCCCTCTCTCTCTCCCTCCCCCTCTCTCTCTCCCTCTTCACCTCACAATGGGAACAAGAGAGAAAGGGGGATAGGGGGAGCCAGGGAGGGGGGTTTAAACAGGTGATGCTGGCTGCTGTGTATATGTGTTTGTGTGTATGTGTGCAGGTACCAGGTGTTCTTGTCAGCTGATCGCATAGTCAGTCAGGGATAGGTGTAGTGCACGGGTGGAAATAGAAACCTATACCTAAAGTGAGGGTTGATTCTACATTGCAGGAAATGTTTATCGTTTTATAAGGTTTTGCGGTGTGTAATCTTGGCTTATTTTCGCTTGGCATTACGACGCAACGGCATGGAATAGTAAGTATGCATTCCGTCTGGTTTCTTTTCTTGGTAATGGCGGGGCTGCCTTTTGTTAACTTTTATATTTTTACTTTACTGTATATACGTATATGTCTGTATGTGTGTGTGTGTGGGTATTTGTGTGTTTGTATATGTGTGGCCACATAAATGTTCACACACGTGTAAGCACAACACATGCATGCACACATACACACGTCAGTCAAGGAGTGGCACAAAGGCAACTTCTCGATCCGTCGCACTCGAGGGCCCATACATAAACGTGACGTGCTGGGATGGGACCCTTTTATCCGCTCAAGTGGACCTCATCGCTCAGGAAGAGCCAGCCAGGCACTCAGTGTTCGCGGGCGTGTGGGGGGCAGACCAGGCAGGCAGACAGGCAGGCATGCGAGGATGACATTCCCAGTGTTGGCTCTGAAGGTGGAGTGTGAGGTGCTCTAGCGAGAGGCTGGCGTAGACAAGATCGTTCCTTATCCACAACGCTACCGATTTGTGACTTTGATGTGTGTGTGCGTGTGTGTGCGGATTAGGATTTAGAAAAAAAAGGGTTCGGCGACTGGACCAGTGTGAGATTTATATGGTGAGGCTTCCTAGCAGGAGAAGAGGATTCCTCACCCGTTGAAGGTAAGAGTGTTAGAAAACCTAGCGCGCGCCCGTTAAAGGTGAGGCTTGGAGATGTTACGTCCGTTTAGCCTTGAGGAAGAGGTCGGCGCTGCAGCTGCAGGGAAGAAGTCGAGGGTTTGGGCTCTGGGATAAGTGTGTGTGTATTGATTCAGCGGCAAAGAAAGGAAGACAGATTGTGTAGGTGCGGTGTGTGTACGTGTGTTCGTGCGTCCGTGTGTGTGTTTCTGTGTGTATGTATTTATGTATTTATGTATTTATGTATTTGTGTGTATGTATGTGTGTGTGTGTGTGTGTGTGTGTGTGTGTGTGTGTGTGTGTGTGTGTGTGTGTGTGTGTGTGTGTGTGTGTGTGTGTGTGTGTGTGTGTGTGTGTGTGTTTACGGTCTGTCCATGTACATATGTTGAGCATATCCAGACAGCACGAAACCGTCCTTTAGCCATAGAGGTTGACATCCAGCATCGCTGAGAGGACAGTTTCGACAGGAGTGAGTTGAGTGTGCCCGTCGTCTAGTGACAGCCGAGAAGTAAAAGATCCTCGGGGGTAAGCTCCCCCCCCCCCTCCCCTTCATCATCTCCTCCCTCGTTAATTTATGTTGATCCTGAAATCGTCGAGGCTTTACCGCAAGGTCAGAGGGGGGAGAGTCCTTCGTGATGAGTTGAGGTGTGAGTTCAGGTAGGAGTCCTGTGATGTGTGTTTGAAGGAGGATAGGTCGTGCTTTTCCGGAGAGACGTCTGGTTAAAACAAGAGAGATAGAAGTCGACTCTCTCTATCTGTCTATCTATCTATCTATCTCTATATCTCTTTCTCACCCTCCCCCTTCTTTTTCCCTTCCCCCTCCCCTTTCCCCTTCTCCCTTCCCCCTCCCCTTTCCCCTTCTCCCTTCTCTTCCCTCTCCCCTTTCCACTTCCCCCTCTCTCCCTCCCCTCTCCCTTCCTCTTCCCTCTCTACTAGCCCTTCCTTTCTAACCTCTTCTTATTTCTTTTCGTTACCCCTCCCCCCTTCTCTCCCTCTTACTCCTTTTCCACTTCCCTCTATTACATCCCCCCCCCCTTCCCTCTCCTCTCCTCGCTCCTCCTCTTCCCCCTCCCTTCCCTGTTCCCTCCTTTTACCCTCACCCATCTATCCCCTCCTACCTTCTCCCCACTATCCCTTCCTACCCCCTCCTCTTCCCCTCCCCACCCTTCCTCTTCCCCCTCTATTACCCTCTACACCCTCCTACCCCTCCTCTCCCCCTCTATTACCTTCTACCTCTACCTCTCCCTCCCCTCCTTCCATCATAAATAGTGCAAGATAG
Organism: Penaeus japonicus; assembly: GCA_017312705.2. Taxonomy (NCBI): domain Eukaryota; kingdom Metazoa; phylum Arthropoda; class Malacostraca; order Decapoda; family Penaeidae; genus Penaeus; species Penaeus japonicus. Next base: position 22,143 of record BOPN01006711.1, read on the forward strand.
TGCCCCAAGCGATAGGTATCATAAAGTCCCTATCGCCATCAGGTGAAGTCACGTGAGGGTGATGTTGACATCCATATTGTTTTTTTGTTTTTTTTTCTTTTATGAGTGTGTATTCTTTATTCGTTGATTGCGGTTGGTTCTTTCCTTTTTATTCTTTTGGTTTTTATTGGATTATTTTTTGTTTGGTGTTATCAGCAGTGTTTTTTTTTTGTGTGTGTGCGGTGATTACTGTATTTTTATATAGAGGTAATACGGTAATTTTCTGTTTTTTTTTTTTTTTACATTGTGTAGAAATAACATGATTTTCGCATTAGGGAGAAAAGAGATGCTACACTATTTTAATTTGGTATGGAGATGAAGTCGGATGTCCTTATGTCCGATTTTGTCCAACATGTTTGTGTATATAAAGCCAATTATCGACTTCTTATCAAATCTATATATGGCTTTGATAACCTCCCCCCTCCCCCCTTAAAAAAGAAAAACTATTGCCGTATATTCGTTTGATTTGGCCTATTAAAGAACATTTACGGTAGCAAAAGTTTATGCACATCATCTTTTTCTTAATATTCGGGGGTGATAAGGAAATTCTTTTTTCATTTGCATTTGCACGCGGTATTTTTTTATACACATATCTTCCGGATTTTTTTTAATGGCCCCCAAAATTGAAGCAAAATTCATTTTAAAAGATGAAGGAAAATCAGTAAAGCATGAGAAGGAAATATAAATAAAAGTCCATAGAGTTCAGGAAATGTGTTTCAGAGACTTTTGCGTTACTTTTTTTTCTGTATTTTTTAAAGCTCCATGAATATGTATTTTAAAGTTAATGGGCTGTGTCACTATTTTGAAATTAGCCATAAGGATACTCAGCCACGCACGTAATTTTATCAGTGGGAGAGAGAGAGAGAGACAGACACGCACACGCAAACGCACACGCACACGCACACGCACACGCACACGCACACATACACACGCATACATAAACATACACACATACACACACGCATACACATACACACATACACACACGCATACACACACACACACACATACACATACACAAGTGAATGAGGGAGATAGAATGAGTCAGGAAGAGAGATAGAATGAGTGATAGAGAGAGAAAGAGTGAGTGAGAGAGAGAGAGAGAAAGAGTGAGAGAGAGAGAGAGAGAGGAAGAGTGAGTGAGAGAGAGAGAGAGAGAGAGAGAAAGAGAGAGAGAGAGAGAGAGAGAGAGAGAGAGAGAGAGAGAGAGAGAGAGAGAGAGAGAGAGAGAGAGAGAGAGAGAGAGAGAGCAAAAGCAAGGGGATGGCGAAAGATTAGACACGTGCATTTGACTCCGCCTTTGATTTAGGACGTCACTAAATGGAGATAAGCTTTCTTATCCGAAGTCCACTTTTTTGTATATTTGGTTGTATTACGTGGCCTGTATATTTCCTGATTGTGTGCGTGCGTGCGCTTGTGCTAGTGCTAATGAGCGTTTATATGTTTGCATACACACACATACGCGCGTACACACACACACACACACACACACACACACACACACACACACACACACACACACACACACACACACACACACACACACACACACACACACACACACACACAGACCCCCCCCCCTCACACACACACATACACACACAGAAACACACAAACATGCTTTTATTTATTTTATTTTTTTCTCCCGACCTTACTTTTACAGTGCTGTTAAGGAAGGGGTTAGCCTTCGCGTGCAGATATACACTGGAGTGAGATATTCTCTCGTCTTATATTGAATAAGAAAATGTAACTAAAGCAAAGGAGGCCAAGCAGGTTTTGCATACATTTGTATGCACTTGTTTTGTTTTGTGATGTATAGTATTTTGTTTATTTGTTTATTTAGACTGTTGTGGGCTGGACTGCAATTGCTTGCAAATAATGACCCTGGGAGTGTATTATTGTTAAGTGGTATTGTAAAACTTTTTATGAGAACCAAAGTATTTCTTCTTTATTTGTCGATGGTCACTGTTTATTTTGGTATTCTTGATGTAGTTTCGATATTTTTTTTAGCCTATTTGTTGTTGTTGTGGAGGTGGTGATGATGGTGATGGTGATGATAATGATGATGATGATGATGATGATGATGATGATGATGATGATGATGATGATGATGATGATGATGATGATGATGATGATGATGATGATGATGATGATGATGATGATGATGATGAAGGAAGGAGAAGGAGAAGAAGAAGAAGAAGAAGGAGAAGAAGAAGGAGAAGAAGAAGAAGAAGAAGAAGAAGAAGAAGAAGAAGAAGAAGAAGAAGAAGAAGAAGAAGAAGAAGAAGAAGGAGAAGGAGAAGGAGAAGGAGAAGGAGAAGGAGAAGGAATAGACGCGGAAGAAGAAGACGAAGAAGACTGATGGTGGTGATGATAATTCATTAATGTCTCCATATTGTTAAGACGTCCATCAGCGCCATCTCTTGGACGAAATACTCCCGAAATAGGTCCAAGGAACGGTGAAATCAGGACCGACATCTGTGGCTTGTCAGGTTTCCCGTTTGACGTGTCTTCCTTAGTCATTAGTTAAATTGAATTCGCTTTGGATGGCGAATTGCAGTCGTGTGAGATTCATTGATTGATTGCATGCACGAGAAACGAGGATATGAAGTTTATTATTATTTTTTTTAACCGTCACTTCGGGTGGAAACAAAAGCGAGAGAAAAGCGGGGTGAGGTTAGCAACAGCCAGAAGACGTCCGCCCTTGTCACGCAAGGAATACATTACAGAGTTATTTCTCCTCCCGTGTGTGGCCCTTTTTAAAAACATGATACCGATACCAATTTTTGAAGATAATATTTTACATTTCCGAGAAAATTGACCCTTGCCTCCACGATCCGTCACGAAAGGAAATGTAGGCGCTGATACCCCCCTGCCCACGTGTCGCTCCTTGTAGAGTTCCCGGATGCTTCCCGGCGCTCGCGTGTTTTGCTTGCACGTGACGGCAGCCGGATGTGAAATGGTTTGGTCACAGAAATGGATTGGGAGTATATGTATGTTTCTGTATATGTATATATATATGTGTGTGTGTGTGTGTGTGTGTGTGTGTGTGTGTGTGTGTGTGTGTGTGTGTGTGTGTGTGTGTGTGTGTGTACGTGTATGTTTATATAAATGTATGTATATATAGATGTATTTATATATTTATTTATGTATTAATATTTATGACATATATATATATATATATATATACATATATATATATACATATATATATATATATACATTTGTAGTGTGTAGGGAATGATTCTGGAAGTTTGGTTTTCGGGGAGTCTTTTTCATTCCAATGGCTAGGATACGATTTTTTTTCGTTTGGATTATGAATATTTAGGCATAGATACATGGATGCGAACTTACATACATATATGTATATATGTATATATATATATATATATGTATATATATATATATACACATTTATATATATATATAAATATATAGATATATATACATATACATATACATATATACATATATACATATATATATACATATATACATATATACATATATATATATGTATATATATATATAAATAATCTGAGTGCATTTATATACGAAAGTACTAGAAGCATTTGACCATTTGCTTAAACTCGTGTTGTCATGCGTATTACATCTGTGTTGCTTTTTTATTTCGTGTTGCATTGTAAATGTATTAACTGTTTTATAGTTTTTTTTTCTAAATTTGAATAAATTAATTTTATATGAATTAACTTTATATATATTCTTATTCCGGTGTCTTATTTATATATATATATTTATTTATTCATTCTTTCATCTATTCTTGAATCGAATTAGTCCTATGCACATCTGACGTCATGTTCACTGTGATAAGAAAGTGAGACATTCGAGAAGGATGACATAACGAAGACTAATCAGAAGTCTTTAAAAAAAATAGATAAGATGATTGGATAAGTCCCCCCCTCCCCCACTCACCCCCACCCGCACACACGTGTACCTCCCGTGTCGAGAAACGTCAGTCACTTCACCTCTCATTTCTAATTCTTGTTTCCTTTTTCTTTCTTTTTTTTTATTGGATTTCCTTTTCCTTTTTCATTTTTTATTGCATTTCCTTTTCCTTTTTCTTTTTTTATTGCATTTCCATTTCCTTTTTTTTATTGCATTTCCTTTTCTTTTTCTTTTTTTTTATTGCATTTCCTTTTCCTTTTTCTTTTTTTATTGCATTTCATTTTCCTTTTTCTTTCTTTTTTAATATTTGCATCTCTCTGTATCCTCATCTTTGTTATCCACTTCACTCATTCACCCATTCACTCACGAATGCGTTTATACGGCATCCCACTCATACACAGACCGTGAGATGACGTCATCAGCCCAGCCTCACGGAAGTACAGGTGCTCTTTATGACGTCACAGCGATTGCGTCATTGATGCGCTGGGTGGACGTGGGAGATGGGGGGGGGTAGGGGGTTTAGATCGGGGTCGGTAGGGGTAAATTGCTCTTAATTGATTGAGGGAATTTGAGATCCGAATGTTCTAGATGCTGATTTATGAATTGGCTCTGAGTCAGCATATAGTCGCAGTCAGTATCTACCGTGTAGATGCTATGACAGAAAAATAAAACACTTTACCTAAAATAGATCTTTTGAAAAAACGATTTTTTTTAAATAAATCTATTTTGTGTATATTTGTTGTCACTCTAATGCGAAGAAAATAAACAGAAGAAGATTGTTATTAACGACCTCTTTCACTCGTTTACGGGTCATTTTGAGTAGTTTGGGCGTAATGGCTGTTTACTCATTACCGATTTCGCAATTGCAGGGTACCCGGTGGGGTGGGGAGGGGTTAGGGAAGAGGGATGCATGGTGCAGGGGGTTAAGGGGAGGGGGTGGGAGGATATGTAATGGTGGTAGGGGAGGGTAGGAGGGGGAGGGAGAGGGGGGAAGGAGAAAACGCTGACATGCAAAACCGACACACCTGCTCGTTTTCACACACACACACCCTCTCCCCCCTATGGGAGGAACTGAGTGAGGAAAGGAAGGCATGGAGGGGGTCGGAGGTGGGGGGTGGGGTAGTACGAGGAAATGCGGGTGTGTGCGTGGGGGGGGGGGGGGGGTAGTTGCACTATTTTGAATAGGGAATGGGATTGAGGAGCAGGGAGGGGAATCGGGTAGTGGAGGATTTTTTTCTTTTTAAACGGGGAGGGCGACATGAAGTGGCAGTGCAGCGCAAGTGATGCCCATTACGGGAGCTCATCTGCCGCGAGTTGACGAACCTGTGTGGGAAGATGCTTTTGTTGTTGCCTTGTTTTCCTGCGGGAGGGGGGGGGGGTGAGGGATCGTGTTACGACCAAACGCGTTCCTGTTTTTGTCTTTTTATGCTCTTCCGACGACACTCGCTCAAGGCAGGGAAGTGGATGAGGTGCCTTTGTCTCTGCTCACGTGTACATGCACGCACGCGCACACATGCACACGCATGATCACATTACACATACATACACACACACACTAGGAGAGAGAAATAAATCAACTGCAAAACCCAGGAATGAAAGCTATGTCACGCTCATGGTTTTGTTAAGACCTCTTAAAGATTTTTTTTTATATTAGTCTTTTGACGAAATAATATCACGTTATGGCGGGATATACAAGTATGATCACGAGATTACAGTACGTGACTGGATATCTCAACAAAATCATACAATTTTATATCTATTCGAAAAACAAAATGCTACGCAATTTCTGCCTTTTTACTGATCAGCTCGTGTCGCTTCGGTGAATAGTTAGTCAGCTTTCTCAGATGGATTATTTTTTCTTTAACCCGATGCAAGAGTCATAACGTTGTTTTTTCCCCTTTTGTACGCTTAATATTGCACTGCTTCTCTCGATGTAATATTGAAAGTGAGTGTATTATGAATGAGGATGGTTGCTATTATGTGGATCAATGCATATATTAAGAGTTGGTTGTGTCATCTTGATGGAGTGACGGGCTTCGGGTGCCAGTGAAGGATGGAGAGGTAGAGGGAGGGAAACTTAGGGGGGGAGCGGAACAGGCTGTCAAAGAGGGAGGGAGGGATAGAAACGTGGATAGAGGGGGATGGAGAGAGAGAGAGAGGAAGGAAGGGAGAGAGAAGGAAAGAGAGGGAGAGAGAGAGAGAGAGCGGGGGGGGGGAGGAAGTAAAGAGAGAGAGAAAGGTAGGGAGGGAGAGAGGGAGAGAGAGAGAGAGAGAGAGAGAGAGAGAGAGAGAGAGAGAGAGAGAGAGAGAGAGAGAGAGAGAGAGAGAGAGAGAGCGAGAGAGAGAGATAGAGAGAGCCTTTTTTGACTTTGACAAGTTTATATAGACTAGTGGTTACTTGCATCTCAAAGGATGAGTTAACATAGGTTATCCTCACCCCAAGCTTAGTCCCTCTTTGGGCTCACATCTTTCACAAAACCTTACAGCTATGTCATATTGAAATATATACAGTACTAAAGGCGGATTAATCACAAACATACATAGTTTAATATTCAATTATCAGGAGAGCGATATAACAGTATAAATGATCACCCTCACCATGCTGAGTCCTCTCCTGAGGTCACATGATAGAGAGAAAGAGAGACTGGAAAGATGAGTGCTAGAAAACGGAAGACAAACGGAGAAACTCACACACACACACACACACACACACACACACACACACACACACACACACACACACACACACACACACACACACACACACACACACACACACACACACACGCACACACACACACAACTTTCTCGAAGTGTCTCTCCATTAATATGTCCGATCGCCTCCCAGCCTCATCAGAAATGGACGATGATATCTCCCGTTTGCATTTACCACCCCTTTGCAACATTTACCCCTTTGCAACGCGATGCAGAGAGGGCGAGAGGGGTTGCCTGTAGACACACACACACACACACACACACACACACACACACACACACACACACACACACACACACACACACACACACACACACACACACACACACACACACACGCCGGTGACCGCGCTGGACAAGGGCCCCCGTGTCACAGTGTGGATGGTCGGATGAAGGTCGGGAGGGCGTAGGGCGTGGGGGATTTCGCTCTTGTGCCGCGGGTTCGTAGAGGCGCTATTGGCGTGCAGGCTGTGAGAGGGATTGGTATTGGTATTATGTATTCCTGGGTGGTTATATCCCGGGGTTGATTTTGGGACGGCTGGGTGGGTAGCCTGCCTCGCTGCTATCTCCCTTCTCTTCTCTTCTTTCTCTTCAACATCATCATCATCACTAGCATCATTATTATCATCATTAGCAATACGCCAGCATCATTTGCATCGTCTCCTTCATCACAGAAGTATCTTTACCATAATCATCATCATTATCACTACTACTGCACCAGCATCATTACTGTCATCATCACCATCATCACTATCAACACACCAACATCATTACCATTATCATCACTACCACCACACCAGCATAAGTAGCGTACTATCATTATAATTACCATCATCATCACTACCACCAAAACCGCATCATCGTTACTACCGGCACACCATTATCATCATCACCACCATCATCATTAACCATCCTCCTCCTCCTTCATTTCTTCCTATTTCCTGTTGAAAGAGAGAGAGAGAGAGAGAGAGAGAGAGAGAGAGAGAGAGAGAGAGAGAGAGAGAGAGAGAGAGAGAGAGAGAGAGAGAGAGAGAGAGAGAGAGAGAGAGAGAGAGAGAGAGAGAGAGAGAGAGAGAGAGAGAGAGAACGAAAATAAAATAAAATAAAGAAAGATAAAGTAAGAGAGAGAGACTAAGGCAAGAAACACACACAAAAAAAGAAAGTGAGAGAGAGAGAGAGGAAGAAAAGGAAATAAAGTTAAAGTAAGAGGAGACTAAGACAAGAAACACATAAGAGAGAGAGAGAGAGAGAAAGAGAGAGAGAGAGAGAATGAATAGAAAGAGAAAGAGAAATGAGGAGGGGGGCAAAACAAGTGTGCTCTACTTGCACGTCGATGCCTCCCTCCCTTCCTTAGACCCGACCGCCGCAACATACGTGACTCGAGTCTCGTCGCGCACATCAACGGAACTCCGGTCGTCGTCCTGTCCTGTCACGAGGGATCTGTCACGAGGGATCTGTGACGCCCCACGTGCTTTTAAAAACACCGGGGACGCGGACGGAATCAAACACTATCCGGCGGCGGCTGGGGCGGAGAGTGTTTGTGTGTGGTGGTTGGGTGGGGGGGAAGTTGGAGGGGAAGGGGGATGGGAGGGGAGGTGGTGTGTGTGTGTATGTATGTAAAACACAATTGATCGTCGATTTATTGTCAATGGTGGGAAGAGGGAGAGATAATAAAAGCAAAAGAACGTCGAGAAAGAGAGAGGGAGAGAGAGAGAAAAGCAAACAAAAGCAAACAGCAAGGTCATATTATAGAGCAAATAATGACCATAATGCACCAAAAAAGTGTCAGTGCATATAACGCTCCTTTGAAGGTCCACTAAATGTCAGTATGTCACTCGATCTCCTTTGTTGGCACTTGTTTTGTTTTTTCTCTTGTTTTATTGTGTTATTTATTTGTCTGTGTTTGTTTATTCGTCTGTTTATTTGTGTGGTTATTCGTTTAGTTGTTTAGCTATTCATTAGTTTGTTTATTAGTTTATCTATTCATTAATTTGTTTATTTGTTTATTCATTTATTTGTTTATCTATTCATCTATTTGCTTTATTTATTTATTTACTGATGTGAAATTCTTTTACCAGGAGTTACTCTTAGATTATGTTATCAAGGGATGCTGATCATGTGCAACATTGAAACTTCATCTTGCATTCAGGGATTCTCGTGGGTGTTGCATACTTGCTTCCGGTCATAACTTACCGTGTCTTTGAAAGCTTAATTGGCGAGTGTCTTGACATAAACACCAAATATTTTTTTTTGAAAGTATGCTAAAAATGTAAGATATTCTCCCCCCTCCCCCCTGAGCAGTCATTAAATGCCAGCTGTGACGGCGAAGGTCGTCAGCGATCTTCATTAAGAAAAAAAAAAAAAAAAAAGCTTGAATGAAAAAAAAAGTTCAACCGCGTGGATAGAAGGGAAGATTTTTTTAAAAAGATTAAACAAAGTGAGCGTGGTGTGCTTTCTCTGAAGTTTCTCGGGCAGGTTATGACAGGTCTATTAAACTATAAGCAAAGTATCATTATTATTTTATTATTATTATTATTGTTATTGTTATTGTTATTGTTATTATTATTCCCGTTATTATTATTATTATTACCGCTACTATTATTATTTTTACCGTTATTATTATTATTATTACCGTTATTATTCTTAAAATTGCTATTATTATTGTTGATGTTGCTATTATTATTATCATTATTATTACTATGACCATGGCTGTATATATGTCTATGTCTATTACTGCTACTGCAGCTACTGCTACTGTATTATTATTTTAATTGGAATTATTGTTATTGTTCATATCCTTGTTCTTCTTATTATGAATGTTAATACCAACCAAGACATCCACATCTTCCACCGCCTTTCCAAAAAGTGGCCGTCGGCGCTCACGTCCACCTCGCCGGCACCTGATTAAGAAAGGCACAGGTGTGTGACGCCGAAGGTGAAGGTTCCTGGCGGCGAAGGAGGAGGAGGAGGTGGTGGTGATGGTGGAGGTGGGAGTGCTGGTGGTGGAGATGGGTGTGGTGGTGGAGGCGGAGGTGGAGGTGGGAGTGTTGGTGGAGGAGGAGGTGGAGATGGGACTGGTGGAGGTATAGGTAGGGGTAGGGGTAGGGGTAGGGTTAGATGTGGAAGAAGAAGAAGAAGAGGAAGAAGAAGAAGAAGAAGAAGAAGAAGAAGAAGAAGAAGGTAGGCGAGGAGGAATTGCGGTTGAGGTGGCTCGCGGGACTGACATGACTTGACGTGACTCTCGGCGTTTGGCGCGATGGGTTGTGACGTCACTCTTGGGTTTTTGTTTGTTTGAGAAAGTGTCTTTTTGGGGTTTGGCGTTTTTGTTTAGTTGTTTGTTCATGTCTTTGTTTTTTTTTTGGAATTGAAAAGATATAAGATTTGCGTTTTGTGTTTTTGAAAGAAGGATTTATTTACACCGCTTGGGGATTTTTATTAGATGAAGAAAGTTTTTTTTTTTTTTTTCTTTCATTTTTGATGAAGAAAGAAAATTGTGTCATAAAATTTGTTTGTTTGGGGAAGTGCTGTAAAGTTGTTGTTTTTTTCGGAAATGTATTTCTTTGTACTTGTTTATGATTTAAAAAATGATTTTGTGTTTTGTTTTAGGTATGTTGGCTTGATATTTCTTTTTTTCCGGTTTTTGCATACGATTTGCGAAATATTTTGAAAATCGGGCCATGTATTACTTTATTGAAATATTGAATGTTAAATAGTGATAGATTCCCCTCTGCTACTTTAGGGATGGAGAAGAAATGAAAATGATATCATATTATTTTATTTTACTATTATCATCTTTATGATTATTAGTTTTGATGATAGTTTTATTATCATCATCACTATGAAGATGATTATAATGATAATAAGTATCATTATCATCATCATCATCATTCTTACAATTATCATCACCACCACCATTCAAAAGGAAAATAATGTGCTCCGATAGCCAATAACAAGAGAGAATAAATGAATAAATAGATAAAGTGAGGACGTTTGATGATTTTATTAGCCTCCGACAGAGAGCGCTTCGCCTGGAGGTGCTAGGAAGGGGGTGGGTAGTGGGGTAGGAGGGGAGGAGGAAAGACGTTTTATTGCAGTTGATTTTTAGGCCGAAAGGGGGGGGGGGGGGGGGGGAGGGAGAAAGGGGGTTCTGTAGGCTGACCTTTTGCGAGGCCCCTTGAAAGAAGTTTCTTTGTTTCTCAACTTCCTATGCTTCGCTCTTTAATATCCTTTAATTTGCTTTTATTTTGTTTATTTTTCTTTCGTGTTTTCCATATTAGTTGGATTGGTTTGGTTTAGAATGTTTATAATGTTTTTTTTTATTTTATTTTTTTACATTTACTATTTTTTATTTGTTCACATTTGTTCACATTTGTTTTTCTTTGTCGTTCACCAACCTTCGCTGTCGAGGCTGATGGTCTGATTATGTCATCGACACGGTAATCCCCTTCCCCCTCCCCCACCTGCCTAATTTGTATTTAAATAGGGGGAGGAAAGGTGGGGGTGATGAGAATAGAAAGGCCAACTAGGAGCCTCGAGGTGGTATAGGCCTATCTCTCTCCCCCGCCCCTCCCCTACCCACCGATTCTCACCTCCCCCCTCTCTACCCATCTATTCCCATCCCCCTCCCCCCTACCCACCGATTCGCACTTCTCTCTCATTCTCTCTCTCTTTCTCTTTCTCTTTCTCTTTCTCTTTCTACCTTCCCCCTTATCCCTCTCCCTCTCCCCCCTCCCCCTATCTTTCTTCCTCTACCCACCGTTTCCCTCCCTCCATCTTCCCACCCCCTCCTCCCCTTACCCACTCATTCCAACCTCCCCCTTCTCCCCCTACCCGCCGTCCCCCGTCCTTCCCCAGCCCACCAACTCACGTCTTCCCCCTTCTTCCCCCTCTCCCTCTCCTCTTCCCCCTATCCCCCTCATCTCCCTTCCTCTCTCCCCCTCCTCTTCTCTTCCCCCTCTCCCCCTCATCTCCCTTCCTCTCTCCCTTCCTCTCTCCCTTCCTCTCTCCCTTCCTCCTCCTCCCCCCCTCTGCCCCTCCTCTTCACCCTCTGCCCCTCCTCTTCACCCTCTCCCCCTCATCTCCCTCTCTCCCTTCCTCTCTCCCTTCCTCCTCCTCCTCCTTTTCAGCCAATACGCTTTTCGTCATGACCTGGTTCTGAACCGGCCGGGGAGGAACGGCAATGGTGGTCATGCGGGTTGGTTTTTCTTCTCTCTCTCTCTCTCTCTCTCTCTCTCTCTCTCTCTCTCTCTCTCTCTCTCTCTCTCTCTCTCTCTCTCTCTCTCTCTCTCTCTCTCTCTCTCTCTCTCTCTCTCTCTCTTTCGCTCTCTCTTTCTGTCTGTCTCTCTTTTTTTCTTTCTCTTTCTCTCTTTCGGTTACAGCCGTTCGTAGATGGGTTATAGATTTTTGTAGATCGGTTGTATTTTTTTATGTAGGTTTTGGTAGATCGGTTGTAGATTTGTTTGTCCTTTGGTTGTAGTTTGCAGGTCTGTTGTAGATTTTCTTTTTCGTACCTTGGTCGTAGGTTGTAGAACAGTTGTAGTTCTTAGTGATGGACTATTGATTAACCCATTGCAGACGGGGATAAATATGCTTGCCCAGCCTCCGGGATAAGTTTTATTTTAAAGAGAGACTGCTTGAAGCATTATAATTTGAACATTCCCACTCTCTTTCAGTCATTCATTGAAAAACTAGAGCGTTTTTTGTGTTTTGTTTTTTTGTGTGTTTTATTGAGTTTAGAGACTTATATATGCCATATGACAGGCTCTACCAGTGCTGCAGTAGACTAAAATTGTAGTATATTATCCATATTAGCTCATTATTTTCTTTATACTCAGTGTGATAGAAGTATTGCTGTTTTATGGGAGGACAAAAGGCAACTATATTTTTTTCGTATTTTTGTGCTGTCATGAACGAATACGAAACATATAACCCCCTACAATAAAGATAACAAGAAGAGGTAGAGAAGAGGAATGAAACCTGTGCTTGTGACTGTGAGTGCCACAATGAAAGGCATCCATATTGGCACAGGAGCACATTTTAGACACTGGGTATGGATTGAGTCATCTTCCTCTTCTCGTTCTGCCTGCACATCTTTCATCGGCGGTAGTTTTGAGCAAGGGTTCATCAACTTAGTGTGTGCCATCGCTCTATAGAGACAGTGCTTGCTAGAGACCGTGGATGGGTGCCATTCAAGGCTCT
>BOPN01006711.1:40000-42500 GCA_017312705.2 Penaeus japonicus
TTTTTTTTTGGGGGGGTGACTTAAAGATAAGATAGTATTTATAGTTTCCCTTTTTTCTTCATTTTTTAGTATATGTATATTAATTTTCTCCCGTGATGCAGTGAAACGGCGTCTTTGTTTAGTTGTGTTTAGTTTGTTAATCAGTATCACACAAACAAGCCTTTTTTATTTTCAATATTTTTTTTTATTATTATTATTGATTTTTTTGTAGGGGTTGACTTGAAGATAAGATGGTATGTTTAGTTTTGTTTTGTTTTTAATGTGAAAAACTCTGTAGTATAATTGGTTGATGCCTTCTGGGAATTTGACATTCGGATGGAAAAATAAATGCATATATATGTATAAATATATATTCCTTTTATCAAAATCGATTCTCATTTTTACTTCCGACGTATAACTTAGCGCGCGGGCGGTTTATATAACGCCTTTCGAATTCTCACCGACGGAATTAAAAATAACAGAAGAAGAAGAAGAAGAATAAGAAGAAAGAAAACGAAAAAGTGTGACCCGATTTCGTCACTCGTATTAACACGCTTGCTTGCTTGCTTGCTTGAAGAAACGCGGTCATTATCAAGTGCCAGGCGTGTTTTTGGTAGTTTTGTGATTCGTTGCATTTGCGGACTTCGTACAAGTCGGCCGAATGTTTGATGTGCTTTAAGGAAAAAAAAATAAGGTAAAGATGGCGGATGGAGTCATGACTTTTGTGTTTATCAGTGTTTTAATTATCAGTGTTTTAGTTTTCAGTGTTCTTATTACTGTTTTTTGTTGTTGGGATTGATTTTTTTTTATTGTCTTTTATTATCTTTTATTATCTTATCACCGTCATCATCAATTTGAAAGTTCAGAGTCATTATTGGAACTGTCAAAGCTCGGAAGGTAAAAAAAGATACTAAGGTCGGAGGTCACTAGGCGAGATCGTTAAGTTTCATCTTTATCGGCCTTTCTTTTTTTCTTGTTTTACCTCGGGCTGATTCTCTATCTCTCTCTCTCTCTCTCTCTCTCTCTCTCTCTCTCTCTCTCTCTCTCTCTCTCCCTCTCTCTCTCTCTCTCTCTCTCTCTCTCTCTCTCTCTCTCTCTCTCTCTCTCTCTCTCTCTCTCTCTCTCTCTCTCTCTCTCTCTCTCTCTCTCTCTCTCCCTCTCTCCCTCTCTCCTTCTCTTTCTCCTCTCTCTCTCCTCTCTCTCTCCTCTCTCTCTCTCTCTCTCTCTCTCTCTCTCTCTCTCTCTCTCTCTCTCTCTCTCTCTCTCTCTCTCTCTCTCTCTCTCTCTCTCTCTCTCTCTCTCTCTCCCTCTCCCTCCCTCTCTCTCCCTCTCTCTCCCTCTCCCTCTCCCTCCCTCTCCCTCTCCCTCTCCCTCTCCCTTTCCCTCTCCCCCTCTCCTTCCGATTTTTTCGCCCGGCTTCCTCGAACTCGCTCGCGAAGTCACACACATCTGCCCTCCCGATTATTCTGCTCGGACACATGTCACTTCCGTACTTCCGCTTTGCCATTTGCGGGGGGGAGGAAAGTTTGATATAACCACACACGCACATGCACGCACACGCACACACGCACACGCACATGCACACATATATATACTTACACAAATGTGTGTGTGTGTGTGTTTGTGTTTTTGTATTTATTTATGTATTTATGTACGTATGTGTGTATGTATGTGCATATATGTACAGGCATACATACATACATACATACCTAATATACATTTACATTGACTAATATATGTACATAACATATATAGGCATATGCACATATTTTTATACAGATACGTACACACAAAGACATGCATTTATTGATATGTACATCCTCGTGTGTGTATGTATTTACATTCGCTTTTTTGTGTCTGCAAGCTTGCAAATACCGCGTGTTGGCGAGGCAGAACACGGCCTGATATTTAGGGTTGCCCCAGTGACGTCATTAAGGTTGGTTTATCGAGGGGATACGAGCGGCTAGGAGCTCACGGTCGTCCGCTCTTTTTTTTTTTTTTTTTTTGGGGGGGGTGTTGGGGGGGGGCTTGAGGGGATTTTCGACTTTTGAGAGGGGAGGGTGGGAGGAAAGGGTGGTGGGGGAGGAAGTGATTGAAGGAGGCAGGAGTGACTTTGATATTATGATTTGTTTCATCTTTATTTGTTTATGTATATTGTTGTTATCACGATTATTATTATTATCATTGTTATCATCGTCATTGTCATTATTGATAATCATCAACTTCATCCTCATTGCCTTCATCCTCATCATCATCATCATTATCCTTATTAATTAAATCATCATCATGGTCATCATTAAAAATCATCATCTTCATTATCCTCATTAGTATCATCATCATGGTCATCATTAATAATCATTATCTTCATCACCATCATCATTATTATCGCGGAAGGAGAGTTTTCTAAGAAATAAACAAGAAGCGAGTGTTGGTTAGCTACAAAAAAAAAAATGAAACGAAATAAGAAACCCGCACCCGTTGAAAAAAAAGCGAAAGAATGTGTACTTTTTGGGCGGTTGCT
>BOPN01006711.1:55000-57500 GCA_017312705.2 Penaeus japonicus
TTGTATATGTATTTTGTTTTTCTTTTCTTCTTTTTTATCATTATTATCATCATTATCATTTTCGTCATCATCATAATTATTATTAGTAGTAGTATTGTTATTATTATTATTACTATTATTTTGATTATTTTCATTATTATTATTATCATCATCATCATCATTTTTTATTATTGTTATCAGTATTATTATTATTGTTATTATTATAATAATTAAAATCATTATTTTCTTACGTTTCCTTGAATGTTTGCGGGGCTTCGTGCATGCAACCTTGGCTCTCTTGGGTGTTGCAGAATAGCGTGTTGGTGCTTGCATAAACACAGCCTTTGCATGTGTACTGGCGCCTTCTCGTGCTTGTCTAGTAAATGCTTGTGATTGTTTCTTTGGCCAAAGAAACAATTACAAAAAAAGGAAAAAAAGTGAAATGAAAAAAGGAAATAGAAAAGTGGTTGCGAAAATTCACCGCTGGAGAAAAACGGTTGTATATCACGGAATTGTTATTTTTTTATTGTTGCCGTTATTGTTTATAGTTATTTTTGTTGTTATCATCATCAATCGTCATCATCATTATCATCATCATCATCATCGCTGCGATTATCGTTATTGTTATCGTTGTCATTATCACTGCTATTGTTACTATTACTACCATTGGTATTATCATCATCAATCATCACCATCATTAATCATCATCATCATTACCAACAATCATCATAAATCATCACCATCATCAGCATCATTACTTTTCATCGCTGACTTCAGAAAAAAATTTGCATCGACGGACGAGTGGCTGTTCCACGCCGGGGTCACAGGGGAGAAAGTGTTAGGCCTACATAACAGGAGGTAGAAAACGCACACATGAAGGTGACCCTCCCATAACAGCGTAGATTTATCCCCCCCCCCCCCCCCATACCGGTCAAGGATAGGATACAATGATATTGATGAGGGTGTGTGATAATGATGGTGATGATGGTGATGATTATGTATAGTGTAAAAGTTTGGATGGAATTATATGTAGAGTGATGGTTGCATTGGTATAGAATCGGGTAGGATGATTAGTATGATAACGATTGAATTATAAGAGGATAATTATGATAAAGAAAATAATAAGGTATATGGAGAAATGCAATGAAAATATCACAGACTTAGCTATCATGGCGGAGTAACGATGATGATAATCGTAATATAAATGGACAGCGATAAAGGTAACGCTAATGAGAGAGATAAGGGGAAAAAGGTAGTAATAATGACAAGATAAAAAAAAAAAAAAACAATAAAGAAGAGTTAGTGATTTTAAACTGATTGTCAAAGATACGGACGAGTCTTCGGAATCGGACGCGTCGGGAGATCGCTTCGAATCGGTTTCGAACGACGTCATTCGGGTCGTCCGTTACCTTCGGATTGGGAGTTTTGCCGCGCGGTTCTTTCGAAGGTCGGAGGAGGTGTGGCCGTGCAATATGTCCCGTGAGGAGGGGGGGGCGGTCGTTGAGGGGGGAGGGGGGGAAGAGGGGAAAGGGGTGTACACGAGGGGGGTGGGTGGGTGTCGTCATTAGCCAAATTGCGTGCAATATGTTTCGTTTAGGATGAGTGTGTGTGTGTGTGTGTGTGTGTGTGTGTCTCGTCAGTAGCCAAGGTATAGTACAGTACAGGAAAGGTTTAGGGAAGAAACGTGATGGGCGTGGAGGGTTGTACGCTAAGGGGGGTGGGGGTTGTTATGCCGTCATTAGCTAAATTGCGATCGTGTAATATATCTCGTGAGCGTTTCGTGTCGGTTGGCGTGCAAAGGATTGATGAAGGGTGGGGTGTGTGGGGGGGGGGTAGTTGATAGCGAAGGAGATGCAGTGGAATATCAGGCCTTCGAGGTCGTCGGGAAGCCGAGAAGTGAGTGATGAATGGGCCTCGGGTGATGACTGCCGTGACGAATGGCGCGTTTTAACAAAGGGCTCAGGAGCAAGGTGCAGTTAATAAACGAGCTCCGGCGTATGCAGAAGCGAAAGGGAACAATATAAACGACAATATCTCAAATAAGAAAAAAACCCACAGGAAGATGGGGAGAAGAAATACTAGTCTGGCTGTCCGTGCCCATCGCCTTTATCTCCGTGCCCTACGTGACTATGTATACCCATCATTTCTACTTCGCATTCGGAACGGGCACTGTCCGCTACGCTACAGGTCGTTTGGGCGAAACCGTGTGGCTACGTTGTTTACCGGGTCACAGGGTACAGGGAGAAGGGGGGAGAGGGGGAGAAGGGGAGAGGGAGAGAGAGAGGGGTATGGGGAGGGAGAGGGAGAAGGAGAGAGAGGGGTATGGGGAGGGAGGGAGAGATGGAGAGAGGGAGGGAGAGGGAGATGGAGAGAGGGAGGGGGAGGGAGATGGAGAGAGGGAGGGAGAGAGAGAGGGACAGAGAGAGAGAAGAGAGAGAGAGAGAGAAAGAAAGGTGGTGGGAGAATGAGAGTAAGAGTATGACGAAGAGGATACTTAACAAGGGCGACGCGAGGCGACTAG
>BOPN01006711.1:65000-67500 GCA_017312705.2 Penaeus japonicus
ATACTTCTTGCTCTCTCTCTCTTTCTCTCTCTCTCTTTCTCTTTCTTTCTTTCTCTTTCTTTCTCTCTCTCTCTCTCTCTCTCTCTCTCTCTCTCTCTCTCTCTCTCTCTCTCTCTCTCTCTCTCTCTCTTTCTTTCTCTCTCTCTTTCTTTTTTTCTATCTTTCTCTCTCTATTTCTTTCTCTCTTTCTTTCTTTAGCGTTTACCTTAACCGACGTTCCGTAGTGTTCCACTTACCTGTTTCTGGGACCAGACTCGAGTGTCGGGGATCATACCACGTATGTGTATGTGTTTATATTTTATATGTGTATGTGTGCGGGTGTGGGCGTGAGGGTGTGGGTGTGCGGGTGTGGGTGTGCGTATGATTGATTAAGAAAAACCTGTGGCAACTAGCTAGTTCATTAGTAGCGATGTACGTGCGCGTGTTTGTTTGTGTTTGTGCTTTGTTTTTGTTTGTGTTTGTGTTTGTGCTTTGTTTGTGTTTGTGTTTGTGCTTTGTTTGTGTTTGTGTTTGTTCTTGTTTGTGTTTGTGTTTCTATCTGTACGTGTGTGTGTTTCTGTGTGTGTGTGTGTTTCTGTGTGTGTGTGTGTGTGTTTCTGTCTGTGTGTTTGTGTGTGTGTGTGTGTGTGTGTGTGTGTGTGTGTGTGTGTGTGTGTGTGTGTGTGTGTGTGTGTGTGTGTGTGTGTGTGTGTGTGTGTGTGTTCGTGTGAGTGGGTGTGCGTAACCCAGCCAATAATTTAATTTGCCTAGTGTGTATCGCCGGCTCTGGCCATGTAGCATACATTTTACATCATTGCATGTGATATGACACATCCGTCTTTCTGTATTAATTATCATCTTTTATGACACTTCATTATCCGATGGCACTGCAATAATTTCCACCGAATCTCCGGATAGCTAGTGTCCCGTGAGCTACTGAACCTATTTTTTTTTTAAGATACATATTTTAAATACTGAAATTAATTCACCTGAATACTCGAGAGAGTTTGTAGATTAACAAAATCAGTTTGATTGAGTATACAAACTTTTCACAAACCTGGGGTGTGTGTGAGAAAACTAATACAAACGAGAGGCCGGTCGAAAAAAAATAATATTCGATACGTTATGCCAATAATTTCCGTGATGACAAACATGGTCTCGCAATTACAGGGGTCATGTTCTATTCTAATCAACTCTTTTCTTTTTTGTTTTATAGGCGCGACTTCACTCACACCAGTTCTATCTAGAGCATTATATCATCATGCTATCAGAGTAGCAGTGTCGTTAGCTGTATATCTAGTCTAATCCCTGTGCCTTACTCATGACTGTCGTTCTCAATTAACATTCCCCGACTGGCTTGCAATCAATGAATAAATTATTACCCATGCACCAGCTCCTTTGATGCCTCCGCGCTGCCCACGCTATGTCGCCAATATTTTAACCCAAGCATATATACACTGCCACAAGCAATATGGAAATCGAGACTTTATGCAACGATTTCAACGCCGCTCTTCCTGGTGATGACACCCGGTTGCTATTGCTAGACTTTGGGTCGTGTTATAAAAGGCCTTAACGGAAGTAGGTTAACAGGTGGTCTTTGTTCGTAATTACGCTGGATTTGTTAGCGCTGACTTTGAACTAAGTAAATTAACTAAGCGATAAACTGAGGCACGTGATGCTTCTTTTTTATATCTAAATATCTAATCTAGAAGTAAACTCCCATCATGTTTGTTTCGTTTCCTTGACATTCGAATGAGTAGTAATCGAAAAAATAATTCGTCTGCTGTACGTGAACCATAAATGAAAATGGAACGCAAATGGGTTACGAAGTCCATGCAAAAGACCTATTATTCATTGAACGTGACTCTTCCCGACGTAAGTAAACATCATTTACAGTAAGTTGTATAACTCGGCATAACAGTGTTATGAGAGAATTAGAGCTGCTTCTAATTTTTCGAATCGTGTTATATGAGGAGAGGATGATAATAATAATAATAATAATAATAATAATAATAATAATAATAATAATATACACCACTGTATATGCGTAGTGTTTTCGTAATTATTTGTATTTCGCGAAAAGGTGACAACAGTAACATTAGAGTAATAACAATTCACTTAACGAGCGTACGGTCTTTTGCAATAAGTACCATCAAAACCATAAAAATGATCAGAATAAAGTCACAAATTCGAATCAATATAGGCCTTGATATCTCTGCTTCTTTCAACGGAGAATAAAACATCCGGACTCCATATCCATTCCTCATTCTATGATGATTCTTCGTCGAGCTTGGCCTTTCTTTCGCTCCTCTAAACGACAGCCGTGACTATCAATCACCTACGTAAGGGTAAGCACTTCGAAAAGTTAAACTAGCTAATGTAAAAATTTAAAACTAGCTAATGCTGCATCACTGTTTGTTGCCTAAAGCTTGTATATAAATCTGGAGTATTTGAGATAACTATATCGTATTGAAACTAACTTGAAGAATGAAAATGGTACCAAAAGCAGCAATGAAAGTGA
>BOPN01006712.1:22500-27500 GCA_017312705.2 Penaeus japonicus
TTTTTCGCTCTATTTCTCTCTCTCTCTCTATATATATATATATCTCAATTCATAATTATTCAGGATATGAGAAAGATTAGAGCGAAAAATACTTTTAATACACATTTATCCCAATGGTTGTTTTATTTCTCATTTTTTCTAATGTTGAATGCACGTGTATATCACAACTGAACACAATGCTAACATTATAAAGACAAAATATACATTTTGTGTAAGTAGAGAAAAAATACTAGTCAGAGATGTTTTTTTCTTTTTTTTTCAAATAGAAAGAATAAAGAATGCTCTTATCTGAAACCCAGAGGCCATTTCATCACCCTCTCTGTATTTTACATTCATTTTATCTCTGACTGTTGACTGTAGATAGTTCAAAATAAACAATCTTTATTCTCTGTAAGAATATCATGAAATAAAAGCTATAAAGTTCCGTGATAGAAACTTTATAAAGACCTTTTGAATACACAGCCACGTAAGGCAACTTAAACACGTAGCCAAGGACAAGAAAATACAGTTACCTCATTACCGGTCCGTATAACCGATTTCCGCTTCGGAAATCATACAGCAAGAGGTAATAGACGGAAAATTGACACTTTGGATGGGAATAAAAGAGACTCCAAAGGCTGTGATGAATATTCTGGAGAGAACTTATGAGAAATGGCTCATTGAATATGCATGGGGGTTGAAGATGTCTTATTTCCGAAGGAGGAAGATGTTTGCTCTCAGTACACATCGTTCTTCTTTCTTTTTTTTCTTTTCCTTCAAGAGTGAGTAAGTCAGACATTACTGTGAATCTAGGGAAACGACAACTATTTGTAAGATGAATGAGACATTTTGATAATTACGATCATGCTAATTATACTAATAATCATAATAAAATATTTTCATAGAGACAAAAATATTTCCCTTGAGTATCATCCTACTAAGCACTGTCTTAATTCTTAGATCTTTCAGTTTAGAGGAGTATCGTCTGCTTATTCCCTCGTCAGGTCAAGGAAGCTCGAAGTCCTTTCCTCTGCTCATACTCACAGAAGTGCTATAACATATCTACCTTTTAGCTACTAGAATGACCTGCTTATTCCTCCGACCTTATCCCAGTTCTGAGCCTTAGAAGAGAGATTTTGTCTCTCAGAGAATGACATTTAGAATGCTGAGTGCTAGGGGTCCGAGTGAATATCGGAAGTTTTACCTGTTTAAGTTCTTCTAAAATAATTTGCTGAAGGAATCTACAACACACGAAGGTAACACCGTATGTCCCTATGATGAAGAATACATAAGGAGGCATATGATTAGTGGCACTATATGTGACACACACACAAGATGCGGAATTACAAAAACTAGACATGTGATTATGCTCGCGTAATGAGCAGAAAAAACGAGACAATAATAAAAAAAAAAAAAAAAAAAAATGGATGACAGCCTGGTACAGTCAGAAAAAAAAACTTTTAAAACATAAGGCTGCATGTAATAATTAATAGTTAACTCAAACAAATGTATGATCAACATAAGCAATATTATTAGACAAACGTTTTTATTAGTAATATATAGAACTCTTCTCTTCACTTTTTTTGCAACATTACTTAGGTTAAACTAGGCTTTTATAAGAATGTAAGTATGTGTGTGTGTATTTGTGTGTGTGTGTGTGTGTGTGTGTGTGTGTGTGTGTGTGTGTGTGAGTGAGTGAGAGAGTATAGCATACCTCATAACTTACAGGATCCCTATAGGAAATCCATATCAGTGACACTCATTTAATCATGGATAAAAATACAATATAAATTTCGGTGAGAAAAAAAAAGAGAAAAAAAAATAATAGGATGACATGAATAACATGCTACAACAGTAGTAGACGATTCTTTGTAAAAAAAAAAAAAAAAAAAAAAAAAAAAATCAAAGAATCTTCGTTCTGTTTCACAAATTGAAAAACGCAACACGAGGGAATAAATCTACTAACTTCCTTAAACTATAAAGAACTTCCGCCATTGCGCTACGGGTAATCGTGGGTTTTAACTGTAAAAGTTGTATGAACCACTTGGAAATCTTTATAAGCGTTTGGCTCTAACAAGAAGTTTCACAATGCTTATTTTTTTATACACTCGTTCTATCCGGTACTCGCTCTGGCTCATCTCTCTCTCTCTCTCTCTCTCTCTCTCTCTTTCTTTCTCTCTCTGTCTCTCTCTCTCTCTCTCTCTTTTTCTTTCTTTTTCTTTCTCTCTCTCTCTCTTTCTTCTCTCTCTCTCTCTCTCTTTCTCTCTCTCTTGCTCTCTCTCTCTCTCTCCTGCTCTCTCTCTCTCTCTCTCTCTCTCTCTCTCTCTCTCTCTCTCTCTCTCTCTCTCTCTCTCTCTCTCTCTCTCTCTCTCTCTCTCTCTCTCTCTCTCTCTCTCTCTCTCTCTCTCTCTCTCTCTCTCTCTCTCTCTCTCTCTCTCTCTCTCTCTCTCTCTCTCTCTCTCACTCACTTTCTCTCTCGCACTCTTTCTCTCTCTCTGTCTGTATCTCTCTTTCTCTTTCGCTCTCTTTTTTTTTCACTCTCGCCCGCTTGCTCGCTCGTTCCTGCTCCTAGATATAACGGATATAATGTTTGCTAAGTAAAACAACCATTGATTTTTTAAATCATCATCATTAATGTAGTCATTACTATAATTATCTTTAATATTATCTTTATATTATTATCATTGTTATTATTATTATTTTCATTATTGTTATCATTATCATTATCCTAATTTTATCCATACTAGCATCATCATCAAAATCATTTTCACTTTATAATTCATTATCATGACCATCATCATTACCGATATTGACTCACTATGCATATTCATTCAGAGGTCGATAACACTGATTAACATTTACGAAAAGGATCTTCTAGTTAAGTAGTTTGCTAGTACGTATTTTCCTGCGTGTGTGTGTGTAATTTTAAGTATTTTCCTGCGTGTGTGTGTAATTTTAAGTATTTTCCTGCGTGTGTGTGTAATTTTAAGTATTTTCCTGCGTGTGTGTGTAATTTTAAGTATTTTCCTGTGTGTGTGTGTAATTTTAAGTATTTTCCTGCGTGTGTGTGTAATTTTAAGCATTTTCCTGCGTGTGTGTGTGTAACTTTAAGTATTTTCCTGCGAGTGTGTGTAATTTTAAGTATTTTCCTGCGAGTGTGTGTAATTTTAAGCATTTTCCTGCGTGTGTGTGTGTAATTTTAAGTATTTTCCTGCGAGTGTGTGTAATTTTAAGTATTTTCTTGCGTGTGTGTGTAATTTTAAGTATTTCCCTGCGTGTGTGTGTAATTTTAAGTATTTTCCTGCGTGTGTGTGTAATTTTAAGTATTTTCCTGCGTGTGTGTGTAATTTTAAGTATTTTCCTGCGTGTGTGTGTAATTTTTAAAATATGATTAAGAATTCCTTTATCTTTGTTATTTTTAGGTTGGTTAGATTCACATTAAGGAATATCTAGTACAGGAATATCAGCAGTAACATTGTCCAAAATATTATTCAAAATATTATGACTGTATTCCGAGGTACTAAAACTCTCCGTATCCTATTCGTTTCATTGTGAGGATTCAGCCTGTTATCATAATATATGGGTAACAATTAGAATAAAAAAAAAATCAGTTTATAAAAACTAAGCAATTAGAAAGAACAAATAATACTCCATGTCTCACTAAGAGATATTTTCCACAACAAACACATGAGACATAAATTTAAGTGTTAAGAATTTCCTAACATTCCACTTAGACTTTCTATCAGGAAATATCATCAAATGTTCATAAACGGAATAATGAACATTGGCAATTTGAACAACACTCACAGTATCAGTCTCAGTACCTTGTTGATTAAATCTTTAATGTACATGACTACTGATTTATATCCGGTCACTTTCAGATTTCACTGTAAATATTAAGTAATAGTCACAAAGAATATGAGCAGAGATATTGGCAAACACTAATACTTACTAAACGCCTGAATTCACTAAAGGAACGATCTACGATAAGTTTTTAATTCCATTTCCTCATTTATTTTGAATTGTAAATTCATATTTCTTCTTCAATCACGACCAAAACAAACACATACCATATTAAAAATATGATGGGAACTATTCACGCACAATAACCTGGTTGATTTCTTCAAATGAGATCACAGACAAATGTGACAAATGCTACAATCATGTTCAATGATTTTTTTTTTCATAACCCATATCATTCATAATGGTACAATGACCATTAATGCAGCAGGCTAAAGTAGGTATTTTGGGATACATTGATAGATTTAATTTGTATGAGATTTGGTTTCCTGGATGGTAATAGCAATAATCATTATCATTATCATTGATATAATTCTCGTATCTCGTATCGTATCACGACCCCTCCCAAAACTAACAAAGCGTGCTTTTGGATACAGCTGTCATGTAGTATCTAAAATAAAAGCTTCTTAAAGTTGACTGGAAATGGGAGGGAGAGGGAAAGGTTGACAGAAATATAAAAAACAAAGGAATGATTGTATATATTCTCATACAAGTGTGTGTGTGTGTGTGTACGTGTGTGTGTGTGTGTGTGTGTGTGTGTGTGTGTGTGTGTGTGTGTGTGTGTGTGTGTGCGTGCGTGCGCGTACGTGCGTGTGCGTGTTTACTTTGCGCAGACTTCTTAATTAATATAGAGTTGTTTTACGCGACTTTCATAAATATCACATTCGTGTTTCTCCCTCTCAGTCAACTTACTGATATCGTTAATGACTACGATCTGTATTACTCAAATCTTAGCTTACCATGTCTTCTAACGTGCGTCGCTCCTACGTTATAATGAATGTCCCCCAAGAAAACCAAAATCCAAAAAAAACAACAACACTACTTCGAAGATATTCAGAAGGTGAACCATACAGATGAATATCTTTTCTGCCATCATGATTACTGGTATGGTGGTACTCGAGAACGTGTTTCGTATGGTAACGTTTTTACGACGTCGTAAATGTTTTGAATATTTACACGGTACGAGAGAGGAGAGCTTAGCTATATTTATGATGTAAACA
>BOPN01006712.1:35000-37500 GCA_017312705.2 Penaeus japonicus
AACTAGAAACTATGGCTATAAAGTACATTACAACTTATAAAATAATTGGTAAAACTCTATTTACGAGAGTTTTAAAACTTTGAACACTATGTACAATGTGTCTAGGCATATAGCTTAAAACAGCATTCCACATCCTAGTGTATTTTGGGATGTACTGTCTCTGGTAGTGCCATGTGCTGCATCATGTCTGCTCTAGTGCGTCCAGCACTCTCTCCACGGTCCATGTGGTACGAGCAATCCGACGGACTGGCTGTCGCAGCGCCTGCAAGTGTGGCACTTGTTCTTTTTGTATTCTGAACATGACAGTGAGACCTGCCACATCCCTCCGGTGTTGTAGATTCTGAAGGTTGTTTAGATTCCCAGGATCTTCACCGTTGATTATCTTAATGGCTCTGGATTGTATCCTGTCAAGGAGGTCGAGGTGCTTCTTAGCAGTTCCTCCCCATGTCAGAGGAGCATACTCCATCACAGACCGGATCTGCGATTTGTAAAGAACCTCTCTTCCTCTTACATCAAGAAGCCATGAAATACGTCTCAGGGACGCAAGTTTCCCTGATGCTTTCCTCACGATGTTTTCAATATGTGTTTTGGAGGTGAGATTTTTATCGTAGGTAACACCAAGTATTTCTACTTCATCTTCAGGTCGTAGTAATTTACCATCGAAGTATAGTTTGATGGTGGGTTGGGGGGTTCTGGTAACTACCATGAGGTGGGTCTTGTTTGGTGCAAACTTGACCTGCCACCTGTGACCCCAAGTTAGGATGTTCTTCAGTTTAGTATTCATGTGTGTTGCTGTCATTTCCTCATCTTCAGCATTGTAGGTAACCGACAGTGTGATGTCGTCAGCAAACGCTTGTGTCTCAGGCACTAGAAGCAGTAAGTCATTTATTAATACATTCCACATGAGGGGTCCCAGAACACTGCCCTGCGATACGCCTGCCTTGATAGCATGCTGTGTTGATTTCTTACCATTCAAGACGACACTCAGGTACCTAATGGTAAGATAGTCCGTGAAGAGGTTGAGAAGTGGTCCACCCACACCAATTCCACATAATTTCTCAATCAAGGCATCATGCCACACTCGATCGAAGGCCCCCTCGATATCCAGAGCTATCACAGCAGTGCATTGATTATGGTCAAGGGCAGTGCTCCAGGCAGAAGACGTGTGCAGATGGAGATCAGCAGCTGAGTGGTTTCTCCTGAATCCAAACTGTCGGGAGCACATCAGTGAGTGTTTGTTGAGATGTCCTGTTAGGCGTGAACCAATTATTTTCTCAAGAACTTTGCTGACAGCAGAGAGTAGTGTTACAGGACGATAATTTTTGGTTTTTGCTTTATTTCCTTTCTTTTGAATGGACACGATGTTGCTGACCTTCCATTTTGATGGCCATTTTTGCTGTTGTATGCAATTATTAAACAACAGAGCAAGTGGTTTGGACAACTCTCTAGCACATCTTTTAAGTAAGCGTGGACTTATTTCGTCTGGACCCACTGCTTTTGTCTCAATGAGGTCCTTCAGAATTCTTTCGACTTCTGTCTTTGTTGTCTTTATGTTGGTCAGTTTTTCCACTGTCATTATTGGTAGCATCGGGGATGGTCTGGCAGGTTCTGTCACAGACATTTTCTGTGCAAAGTGATGTGCCAATACCTCTACTTTTTGCTGAGTAGTGAGTGCCATAGTGCCATTTTCTGTGGCTAAGGGTGGAATAGCTCCTTCCCTGATTTCTCCTTGTTTTTGCTTGACAATATTCCACCATTGTTTACCACCAATTTGGCCAGATTTTAGCTTATTTTGGTGTCTTTCCCATTGTTGTATGGCCCATTTCTGGATGGATGCCATTTGAGCCGCAGCCTGTCTATGGATATGTTTGTTATAGACTGTAGGGTTACGTTTTAAATTGAGCCATGCCTTGTACTTAGCATCAGATGCCATGAGGCACCTGGGCCCAAACCATGGCTGATCAGAGGGATAGGAAATATGGTCAACATGTGGTACGCACTGTCTCTGGATCTCAAGTAGGAACTGTGGTGTTCCACTTGCTGATCGACATCACCTCTGAGAATGTCTTCCCAGGATATGTGCGTCAAGGTGTTCCTGATCATTCCCCAATCAGCAGATTCCCATTTCCACATAGTACGGCTATAGTGCTCCTCACGAAAAAGTGCAAAAGAAATTGTTGTGAGTACGGCAATGCGGTCTGAAGTGCCTACAAAACCAAGTGGGGAGCAGCAAACTGTGTCTTCAAGGAAGTTAGTCACAACTGGATCAAGTGAGGAACCAGAACTATGTGTAGCAAAACTTACGTGGTTGTTGAGATCATACAATGCTAACATGTTATCAAGTTAGCTTGAATGATATGCTGATTGAGATCACCAACTATTATTATATTTTCACAGTGACTGCTCAGTAATAGATTATCAAGGTGGTTTACCAGGAAATCAACAATTAGCGTTCCCTGGGACGGGGTCTGTAACACAACAAAGGGTACCTCTGCCTTTG
>BOPN01006712.1:65000-67500 GCA_017312705.2 Penaeus japonicus
CTACTTTTTTCTCCCTCAATCTTCACATCTTCGACAAAATATGATCTTGCCCTTGAATTTCCAATTGGACTATATCTTATGATTTCAAATTTATCTGCATTGAATTTCATATTATTGTCATATGCCCACTTACAGATGGTATGTAGATCCTCGTTAAGTTTGTTTTCATTATCTTGTATATCTAAGGGTGTACTTATTCTTGTATCATCTGCAAATGATGTTGCTCTTGAGTGTTTCACACCATTATCAATGTCACCAATCATAATAAAGAATAACAAGGGCCCAAGAACGGACCCTTGTAACACTCATAATAATCGTTTCCTCTGAGTAAAGCCCATTAATTTGTACTTTTTGATTTATTAGGAAGTTGTAAATCCATCTTCCAACTTTCCACATATTCCAAGGTCTTTAATCTTATGTAGCAGGATGCCGTGATCTACTTTGTCAAAAGCTTTTGCAAAGTCTAGATATATTACATCAACTTCTCTATTTTCAGTTAGGTCCCTTAGTATGTGTTCGAAGTGTGTCAGGATCTGTGATAAACAAGATCTACCACTTCTGAATCCATGTTGCCCGGGGTTTATCTTGTTTCCTTTTTCTAAAAACTGAACAATTTTTTTCCTCACTACCCTTTCAAATATTTTTATTATATGAGATGTTAGTGCTACTGGTCTATAATTTTTGGCCTGACCTTTGTTTCCACCTTTATATATTGGAATTATAGTACCCTCTTTCAGTAAGCTGGGGATAATCCCCATGTCCAAAGATTTCCTCCACAAAGTTACCAGTGGCTTTGCTATGGTTTCTTTGCAGTTTTTAAAAAAGATTGCTGGGATTTCATCTGGCCCAGCTGCTGAGTTTGTTGGTATTTCACTTACTGCTTCAAGAATATCTTTTTCATCGAATATGAAGTCAGTGAGACATTCATCTTCATTACTAATAATACTGAAATGTTTCTGTGGGTCTGATATTAATTTTTCTATTCTTGGGACACTATAGACTTCTTCATATTGCAATTTGAGTAATTCAGCCATTTCCTTTGAATCAGTTACCAATGCACCATTATTCTCAAGAGGCCCAATTTCTGTTCTCCTCTTTAACCTGTTGTTTGCATAAGAGAAAAAATATTTTGCATTCTGTTTATATCCCACAGCTCTTTTTCTTCGGCTGCTTTTTTGGTTACTTATAGACAGTTTTAATTTATCTTCAAAAACCCTTATCTCTGCTTTGATCCATTCTCTCTTGATCTGATCTGTTGTTTTTTTCAATTTGTTAACCTTATTTTTCTTGTTTCTTAACATGATCCTTCGATCTCTTGGTATAATGTTCTTGTTTCTGTTGTTTTTTGGGGGGACAAACATTCTACAGACATCTTTAAATGCAAAGCTTCTCTAGTATATCTTTTGGTGTTAAGAAGACGTCAATATCTTTCAGTGACTTTTCTAGTGTTGCATTTATTTTTTTCCAATCTATTTGATTATGGCTAAAGTTTAAAGATCTGAGACTCTTTTCTGCTTCGGCTATCTGCTTTTTACTACTTTTCTGATTATTTAACTTATTCATTGTGATTTCAATTATTTTGTGGTCCGATTGGGCTGTATAAGTTGATGATATATTGTGTACATCTTCCCCTATACTAATGAAAACAAGGTCCAGTATATTTTCTTCCCTTGTTGGAATATTGATGATTTGGTTAAGGTTAAAATTTTCTTCAAAATCTAAAAGCATTCTCGCTTGTTGTTTTTCATATTTAGTGGCATTTGCTCCTATCTTTATTTTCTTTGTTTCCCAATCGATAAAAGGGAAATTAAAATCGCCAAGTATAATATAGCTTCCAATTTCCCTTGTATTGACAATGTAATTACTAATAATGCTTAGTGATTCATTTGAAGATGTTTCTGTTGTTCAGGAGGTCTGTATAAAATAATGTATAGATCTTTTGTATCTTTACTTAATACCCCTAGTATTTCTACTGTATTATTGAGTATTCTATTACCGTATCCATTCTAGTTGCTAATTCTTTCCTGATATAAAGAGCTACTCCTCCTCTGCTTATCTTATTCTATCTTTCCTTATTAACTCATAGTTATTAATTTTAATTTCATCATTTTTTATGTCTTCATTCAGATGAGTTTCTGTAATAGCTATCATTGAATAATTGTTGATCTTTGCTATGTCCTCTAGATATGTAGGTTTTGTCTGGTTACCTTTTGGATATAATCCCTGTATATTTAGCAGTCTCAAATAAATATTTCTTTGCCTGTCTACATTACCTACTGTTGTTAGATAATTGATGTCGTTTCCCCCTACTTTGGGGGAGCTGGACCTTCCCCCGGTGTAGCGGTGGGCGTTTCATTACCTGCCTTTGTTCGAATGGGTATGCTTCGCAGGATTGAATGTCCTTGTCTGTTGCTGGTGATATACCAGTGTTTTTCCTCTCCGTCTTTTTCTCTGTTTCTCTTAGTTTTTATTTATCAACGTTTTTTGGCTTTTTATATTT
>BOPN01006713.1:0-5000 GCA_017312705.2 Penaeus japonicus
GAGAGAGAAAGAGATGGCGAAGGAGAGAGAGCAAGAGATGGCGAAGGAGAGAGAGCGAGAGAGACAGAGAGAGAGAGAGAGCAAGAGAGGGAGAAGGAGAGAGAGAGAGAGCAAGAGAGGGAGAAGGAGAGAGAGAGAGAGAGAGAGAGAGAGAGAGAGAGAGAGAGAGAGAGCGAGAGCGAGAGAGAGCGAGAGAGAGCGAGAGAGAGCGAGAGAGAGCGAGAGAGACAGAGAGAGAGAGCAAGAGATGGCGAAGGAGAGAGAGCAAGAGAGGGAGAAGGAGAGAGAGCAAGAGAGGGAGAAGGAGAGAGAGAGAGAGAGAGAACGGAATTCGGGGGTCGGACAACCGCATCATGATCAAGAACCCTCACTTGACCAAATATTAGCTGTAAAGTCTACCAATTTCTCCTTCTTTGTCGTCCCCGTCTTGGTCAAGGCTTACCAGACAAACAACACATTAATTAACTGACCCCTGATCTCTTCTGTTGGATGCGGAGGAAGCGGGAAGGAGGGAAGGAGGGAAAGGGGAGAAGGGGAGGGGGGAAGAGGGGGAGGGAGGAGAAACGGGGATGGAGGGGTAGGGGGAAGGGGATCCAATCTCCCGTCATTCCCACCTTTGTGTTTTCTTTGTATTTCCAATCACCTTTGCCGCTTCTTCTTATTCTCTCTTAGTCTAATCCTCTACTTTTCTTTACTCGACGACCTTCATATCTCCTCGTTTCTATCAATATTTCTACTCCCCCTCCTTTCCTTCCGTATCTTTTTTTTTACGCGCCCGCCTCAGTCACGAGCAAGATGTAGACGCGCTCGTAAAAGCCCTTAATTCGATCAGTCCTTCGCGGCAAAACGACAGGGGAAGCACCGGTCTGCGCTAAACAAAATCTTTGCCATCACTCGTCCGGAGGTAAGGGCTTTCAATAATGAGTCAATTCTCCGACAACATACATGGATGTGTGTGTGTGTGTGTGTGTGTGTGTGTGTGTGTGTGTGTGTGTGTGTGTGTGTGTGTGTGTGTGTGTGTGTGTGTGTGTGTGTGTGTGTGTGTGTGTGTGTGTGTGTGTGTGTCTCTTTATTTGTATGTATGTGTGTGTGTGCGTACGCGTATGTGTGCATGAGAACACAGACGCACACGTGGACATAACATACAAGCATAAAATGTGCATATACAAAACATGTTTGCCTATGTATGTGTCTATACATTCATGCTTGTATGTAAGTGCATGTCCTTATATGTATATGCATGGGGAGCGTTCCTTTTCCCAGGATACACGAGGGAAGACTGCATGCCGTCTGCCTCATTTTGCGTTGACCTAAGCTGCTTACTCGCCTCATGTTGGGGGAATTCCGTATAGAGAAAATTTCCCTGGTGGAAAATTCAATCTCTTTCCTCCACTCATAAGTAAAATCAGCTCTCCGGCCGCGAGTTCCCCCGAAACTACGAGATGCGCGTCGTGAAAAGGAGCTCCGCCACTGAACAGCATTGGTTAAAGAAACACAAAACACAACGGGAAGTGCAATGGAGCCGCTGTTCGCCGTCGTACCTTTCCTCTCTCCACGTCCCGCGCCTTTCCTTCTGCTGGACCTGTCTACCTTTATTCTTTTTCTTCTGGCTCGCACGCTGGCTCTGACAAATTTTAATTAAAAATCATGGATATCTACGATTCGTCATTTTATATACAGCCTGTAATCTTCAACTGAGGGAAGAGATGTTGGGAATACTGTTGATAAATACCCGCTCACAAGATTTTTTTTTTTTTTTCGAAAGCCTTTTCTTTGGTAGGTAAAGGCCGCTACCCCAGGTGGATGCCTTCCCAACCCCGGACCGTGAGCAGGATTCGGACCCGCTCGCTTAGAGAACCTCCTGGTCTGCAGCAGCCGCGCGTTACCACTGCAAACTGGAAAACACTCTTCCTCTTCTGTTTTCTTCCAGTTATTTCTTCCTTCCTCTTTTACTCTCCTATTTCTCTCGTCACACATAATTGGCCAGATGTCAAAAAATAAATTACGCAGCGAATCAAGATTACAGTGGCAAGCGCTCAAAATGTAAAGTGAAATTAAACGGTCTTTCTTTCTTTTAACCGAAAAAAAAGTTACTGATATTCCGTTCATCGGGAATAACGAAAAAAAAACCCGCTAAATTCGTTATTCTAAAAGTCGGCCGATTGCATTGTGTGTTGCACGGTCGCCTTTATCTTGCAACTGACCTTTCTTTTACATCCTCCGCGAGAGGAAATCATGCTTCTGGTTACAAGCAAGGGGCACGCACGACGTTACGAAATATACCTGTAAATTCAAAAGCGTATATTCAAAGGTTACCAATGAATTTCCATTGTCATATCTAAAAATCGACCGAGAATAATAGAAGAATAAATAAACTATCCGCTTTTTCTTAAACTATGGACATTTCGCAAGAAATCGCCGTGCCAATTTATCGCATAAATTTGCAACGTGTATTTACATGTGCAGCTTTCGTATCTCTTATTCCTCTATCAACTAATTTGTTAATCTATTTCATCCTTGTTTTCTTTTCTCTTTTTTTAGGGGGGGGGGGGGGGGGTTACGGGCATGTCTAGGTCCTAAAGAACCTTCGGGCAACAATCCATCAACCTGCCCTGATGATTGTTCTGTTAAGATTTCTTGACTTAAAACGTGAAATTGAAGGCTTCGATCCCCCCCCCCCCCCCCCCCCCCCCCCCCCCCCCCCCCCCCCCCCCCCCCCCCCCCCCCCCCCCCCCCCCCCCCCCCCCCCCCCCCCCCCCCCTGGAACTTAAAGATCAAAAACATACAGCTGGGACGAAACTCCAGAGGCCGAAGTTTTGTTCACACAGCTGTGATTCATCTTTTTCTTGCGCATGAAACTCGGAGGAGGAGTTTTCTTCTTGTGAAAGTCCACAGTGCTTTCATAGTGCCAGTGCGTACTTTTTCAAAATAACCCTTTTCTATTGTGGGGAAATTGCACATGACGACTGGGGAGATGGCGGCGGAGATGGGAAGTGGAAAAGAACGATAACAAGGGGAACAACGAATTAAAACCTAGACGATAAAAAAGGGATATGAACGACAGCTCTTCATCCGTATACCTTAATCCAGATCCTGATGTCATCATCATAATCATCCATCCACCAACGCATTCTAGCCATGCAGATTATCCCACGAGAACGCATGCCACAACGCGAGCAGGGTTATGCATGCGGCAGATCAAAGGCCAAATGTCACCGGATAATGAAGGGAGGGGGGGGGGGGGGGCATGGAAACAAAAACAAGAGTAAAGAGAATGAAGGACGCTTACTTTAATCTATGGAAACTGGGGAACGTAATAATTTGGGACAAGAAGCGACGGAGGGATACACACACAGACACACATAAACAGACAGACAGACAGACAGACTGAGAAAGAGAGAAAGAGAGAAAGAGAGAGAGAGAGAGAGAGAGAGAGAGAGAGAGAGAGAGAGAGAGAGAGAGAGAGAGAGAGAGAGAGAGAGAGAGAGAGAGAGAGAGAGAAAGAGAGAGAGAGACGGCAGAAGGTTAAGGAGGCGCCTTGGGAGGGAGGGAGGGAGGGAGGGAGGGAGGGAGGGGGGGGGGGCTATCAGCGGCGGGCGTAAGGAGGAAAAGGAGGAGGAGGAGGAGAGCTTCTGGGACTTTTCTTATTTCCGGTGGTTAACGCGGCTCGGGTCCGGCGGGACAGTTGTACGCAGCCAGCACGTCACTGGGAGCTGCACACGACTTTTGTGGTGCGGACCCGCTCATGTATCAAGGAGAGGGGGGGAGTTGGGAGAGGGGAGAGGGGAGAGGGGAGAGGAGGGCGGGTGAGGGGAGTGGGGATTGGGAGAGAGGAGAGAGGGAAGTGGGGAGAGGGGTGGGTGAGGGGAGTGGGGATTGGGAGAGAGGAGAGAGGGAAGTGGGGAGAGGGAGGCGGGTGAGGGGACCGTAGATAGGCGAGGTGGGGAGAGGAAGGCGGGAGAAGAGAAAAGGGGGCGAGGTTAGTGAAGGAGAGAGCAAAGCGGGAGAGACAGGGGGGGTGAGAGAGGGGATAGAAAGGCGGGAGAAAAGAGAGGAGAGGAAGGAGGTAGAGTAAAGAGAAGGAGGAAGGAGGTAGAGTAAAGAGAAGGAGGAAGGCGGGAGAGAGAAGGAGGAGGCGGGAGAGGGGAGAGGAGAGAGGGGAAAGGAAATCAGGAGAGGGAACAGCTGAGAGTGGACAGGGTAGTAAGAAGAATGAAAACGAGGGGGATACGAAAGACGGGAGGCGAGAGAGGAGAAAGCGGAAAGGGGAGAGATGGATAAGGGGGAGGAAGGGTGAAAGGGAGTATCACAGAAGAAGGGGAGGAGAGCGGGTGAAGAGAGAGACAGCGCCGGGGGGGGGGGGGTGAGCGTCTGCGGTCGGCGAGGGAGATTCATATTCATATTATCCATCCCGTCGCGCGCGTTTGTGAAAGTGTGCGTAAGAGTGTGCGCGCCCCTTTCTTGTTAGTTTGCGCGTTTGTGCGTGAATGTGTGATCGCAAGCGCGCGCGTGTATATGTATATGTATATGTATGTATGTATATATATATATATATATATATATATATATATGTATATGCACACACACACACACACACACACACACACACACACACACACACACACACACACATATATATATATATATATATATATATATATATATATATATATATATATATATATATATATATACATATATAATATCTAATACTAACATTTAGATCTCAACTGAGGCAAGGGCAGTGTCCGGCAGTCCTTTCCAAGTACCTCAGCAGCCTACATGTCTGTCCTTAACAGTGGTATTACTGCCCTACTGACATTATATTGCTCATCCTAAAGCATTCGGAAGTCGTAGCCGTTAGGTGATCTACTTAAGGGAACAATAAATATGGACAAACGCATGTAGACACATACGCTCCATATATACACACATACATGTACCGTATACACATACGTAGATGCACACACACACACACACACACACACACACACACACAC
>BOPN01006713.1:12500-20000 GCA_017312705.2 Penaeus japonicus
TTAAGATTAAAATTACAAAATGCAGAAGACGGGATAACGGGATAACAACCGGAAGAAATGGAAGACAATGAATGGTTTTCTAAAAATATGAATAACATGGAGGGATAAAAACGGGACAGGGACTTGCATTTAAAAGAAGAGGAAAACTTGAAACGAAGAGTAAAAAGTGATGGCAATTGATGTTGCGAGTGGACGGAGGGGGGGGCGGAGGAGGAGGAGGAGGGGGAGGACAGGAGGAGGGGGAGGACAGGAGGAGGAGGAGGAGGAGGAGGAGGAGGGGGAGGGCAGGAGGAGCAGGAGGAGGAGGAGGAGGAGAAGGAGGGGAGGGGGAGGAGGAGTGCAGGAGGAGGAGGAGGAGGAAGAGGAGGGGGAAAGCAAGAGGGGCAGGAGGAGTGGGAAGGCAAGAGGGGGAGGAGGGGGAGGGCAGGAAGGGGAGGAGATGGAGGACAGAAGAGTAAAGTGGAGTTGAGAGGAGGGGAAGAGAGGTGGTGGTGCTAAAGGTGGAAGTGGTGGTGAAGGAGTTTGTGCTGGTAATAGTGGCGGTGGAAGTGGCAGTGGTGTTGGCAGGGATGATGATACAAGTGGAAGTACAATCGTAGTGTTGGAAATGATAACAATACAGATGGAAGTGTAATGGTGATGTTGGAAGTGAGGCTGATACAGGTGGAAGTGTAATAGTGGCGGAGGTGGCGGTGGAAGTGGCAGCGGCGGCGGAGGCGGGTGAGGAGCGGCAGGAGAAGAAACAGAAGAAAATGGCAACGAAGGGAAAGGTGCCAGAACCAGGGCGAGGGGAGGGGAGGGAGCAGGTGGGGTGGGGGTGGGGGTGGGGGTGGGGGTGGGGGTGGGGGCGGGGGTGGCGGAGGCTAGCACGAGATATCAAAATTAATGGCGGAAGAAACAGTGAGGTCTGGACCAAGTTTAACTCCCCCACCGCATCCACTGCAGACTATCCAGGAAGGGAGACGGGAAGAGGGAAGTTGGCGGGGGCGGGGGGAAGGGAGGCAGGCACATAAAAAAATATAATGTATAAGAATAAAAGAAAAGCAACAAAAAGAGTGAGGGGCAAGGGAAGAGAACTACGTTAGCAAGAGACACGAACGCGTAGAGTGTAGGTACAGGACGTGTGGGTGGTGAGGGTGTGTGTGTGGGGTTGGGGGAAGGGGGGGGGGGGGTGGATGTCGATCGCGGGGGTGGCCGTGGGTGCAGAGACGGCGGCGGTGACGCGTGTAGACGGAAGAACTACGGTCAAATCGCTTACGAGTATGCGTGAGCCGAATAGAAAAAAAAAAACATGACTGGATGAAGACGCCATAGGATATCGGGCGGAGAAGCGGTGGACCTGCAACTCGCCCGTTGAGATAAAGCCAACCTTTGAGCGGCAGATAAAGGAGGCACTCCCTGTAGAGAGGTGAGGCAACAAAGCAACAACGCTCCGGCCTGATGCAACTGCTTGAAGGTGAGAGGCTGTTCCTGGAGGCGACGCCGGCGGTGTGTGGCGCACCCTTCACACCCACTTTGCTCCGGGCTACGTCAGGCACGCCGAGACCTTGCCAGCCGGGATGCCGTCGCTCTGCAGCCCGAGACCGCTCCTGGGTCAGCAGGATGCGGAGGCAGAGATAACAGCAGGTGTAAGATTACAGGCAAGTGGAGATAGCAGGAAGGGGATTGATAGCCGGCGGAGATAGCGGTGGTAGTACGGTAAAGTATTTTCTTTCTTTTTTTATTGTGGATTCATTTAGTCATTTTCTTTCCTAGGGGCACTGCAAGCAGGCGGAAACGATGGAGACGAGGACTGCAAGTAGGTCGAGATAGCAGGAGACGGGGAATACATGCAGGCGGTGATAGCAGAGGGCGGAGATTGCAAGCAGGCAGCGATGGCAGAAGGCGAGGAATGCAAGCAGGCCGAGATAGCAGAAAGGGAGGATTGGAAGCTCAAGATTTGACAGTCAAGACGACGCGACGTGGGGGGTAGGGGTAGGGGTAGGGGCGAGGTGTCCTCTCTCACGGCAGAATTATGAAATTATTCTATGCATTGTCGGTGGCGGAGGGGGAGAGTAAACAAGGGCGTTATAAATACGTGTTAGAATGTAAAGGAGTGCACACGAAGGAAATAAAATTTGAACTATGGACGAACCGCGCAGGAAAACAAAACAAACAAATAAACCACATAATGTTTTTCCATAACATTTTCGAGGAGTAATACAAATGGGAATAAATGCTCATGGGGGAGGGTATAAGCTAATAAATTTGACCTGATACGGAAAGAATAATCAGGAAAATAATCCTAAGATCACCCATTCGCCATAATTCAAAACTTCCATTCATTTCGCAGAGAAACGAACGAGAAAACGATGGGTGAAATGATTTTATGGAGTATCGGCAGGGTTATACTCGTCATATGGAGATGGACCTGCTAAGAGTGGGCGCGATAGAAGAATAAGAAAAGGTTGAATAAATAGAAAGGAGAAGAAGGAGGAGGAGCAAGCGGGGGAGGAAGAAAGGAGAAGGAAGAGGAGGGGGAGGAGGAGGAACAGGAAGAGGAGGGGGAGGAGGAGGAAGTGGGGGAGAAGAAGAAACCTAAATTGAAGACGATAAGTAATATCGTTAAGGTGAAAATATATTAATATACAGATGATTTCCTAAAGCTGCAATTAACAAAAGGCATCCCACGCTTAGTAATTCTCGGAAACAACAACAAAGGCATTACAAAGTGCTACATTTCACCTTTGCTTTTTGACGCCAGATCCTCTGTGCGATGCGAAGTTCATCTGAACATCCCTTTTCTCCCTTACAATCATCATCCTTCTACGCTGTACTTAAATATCTCTCTACTTCTTCCTTTTTTATCCTTCCTCTTAAAAGGAAAGACAGATATATACGTATCCATCTACGTATATACGTATGTATGCGTGCATGCAGGTCCTTCTCCAAATGTATTTCAGAGGGATTTCATATAAGCGGTAACAATCTTAACCTCACCTAACCTAGCCCAATGACCATACGAGATACTCAATTCTTATGTCCAATTAATTTGAGAGCATCGATATATAAATATAAATGATAAAGCTGCCTAAGAAGAGTGAAAGAACAAGGCCAGGTCACATTGTGTCTGCTGTTGCATATTAGCGAAAAAAAAACATCCCGCGAGAGGTCAGCTAACTTTTAAACATAATAAATAGGAGATTCTGATTCCATCACATTATGATGATATCACCTTCATATGTTGGCGGTGTGGCCTTGGGTAGTGGGTGAGCCATTCCCAATGCTTAACTGGATCGAACATAAATTAATGCGGCGCTGACTGCGATTTCTATTTTTCATCTTTCTGCCGAATTATTCGTATATACTTTTGTATATGAAGTATAGTATGTACTAGAAGACAATTTACACGAGTCGTTGTCTTTGACAGACTGGAAATCCGGAAAGCTTCTTCATCGTACAACCATACACTACTGAGTGGCTGTATCATCAGGGCAACCCGAGTGAGACAGGTCACACCAGGTCACACCACCAGGAGAGGTTGTGATGCTGAGCGTAGGCGTGTGTCAGCTCTGTGCTATGTTGCTAAAGGTTCCGAGTTTCCTCTTTAACGGCGCCTCCATCGCAACGGCCGCGTTTGGGGTTAGGTCTGAGGCACATTACCTTTGGAAAATGCGGTGTAACACGGAACCTCTGTGTGGTCTATACGATTAGGCTCATTTGGAAAATAACCATTTTGACATATAAAAAACTTATTCAATAAGCTATTGAAGCCAAGAACATGCAATGACCACTATATAATATATATATATATATATATATATATATATATATATATATATATATATATATACATATATACACACACACATATATATAATTATCCTTGTCACCATTAATACCTTAAATGTCATTACTCTCATTATTATTATTATTATTATTATTATTATTATTATTATTATTATTATTAGCAATACCATTTTCATTAATTTAAAAACAATTACTGTAGCATTAAAACAAAAACGTTTTATCACGAAAATCCAAGGAAAGTGATCCAGTAGGCCTGGTAATTGATTCCTGGTTATCTGTAAAAGTATAAAAACAAAAATAAAATAAGGCCTTAGCAGACAGTCTATATAATTCTCTAATGGTATTTGTCCAAACAATTTTATATTTGTAGAAAACAAATGGAGTAGAAAACAACTCCTTTTTTATGTTGATGTCTATCTAACCCTCCGACCACCTCTTCATACTCACACAATGTTATCATCCTTTTGTCTCCTTGTCTTACATTCATCATTTATAAAAAGGAAGTCTTTCTTTCTCTCTCTCTCCTACATAATAGCTTATCCGAACCTGTTCCCCAAACACACAAACGCACTCTGCCAACCCGACGCCGTTCATCACGTTCAACAGCTCTCTCCCACGCACTCTCTCTCTCTCCCTTCATACCCCTCCAACCACTCCCCCCCCCGGACTCCCCTGCACCCCCCATTCTCTCTCTCCCCTCTGTGCCTACTGCTCTCCCTCGTCCCCTCTCTTTCTCCCCTCTGTTCCCATTCCCTCTCTCTCCCCTTTGCGTCTAGTGCTCTCCCTCTCTTCCTCTCTTTCTCCCCTCTGTTCCCATTCCCTCTCTCTCCCCTTTGCGTCTAGTGCTCTCCCTCTCTTCCTCTCTTTCTCCCCTCTGTCCCCACTCCCTCTCTCATTTGAGTCTGTACCCACTCTTTCTCCACTTCTCTTCATTCACTCCCACCCCCTTTGCGTCTAGTGCTCTCCCTCTCTTCCTCTCTTTCTCCTCTCTGTCCCCACTCCCTCTCTCATTTGAGTCTACACCCACTCTTTCTCCACTTTTCTTCCTTCCCTCCCACCCCCTCTGCGTCTAGTGCTCTCCCTCCCTAAGTCTCTTCCCCCCTTCCGTTCCCCTCAAGATGAGTCCCGATTCCTCCACCTCTCCCCCCCACACCCGCCATCCACCCGCAGCTCTTCCGGCATCCCATGGTATCTCGCCGGCCACCTGTCTCACACACGTTTTATCACTTTTCATAAAATTAACGAGAGAGTCTAGAGACACCACGGAAACACCCGAGACTCTAAGATTCCTCGTCGAGACCATCTGTGTAGGAGACCGAGAAGGGAACCAAAGGAGAAAATGCAATTGCAAATATAAGAAAATAAAATATATGAACAATTAATCGATGCGGGATGAAGTTCACGCCGTTCATAAAATCAAGTGACAGCTGAGTAGAAATGTAAATAAAATGCTTCTACCTGCTCATTCTACATAAATAATGAGAGGGGAAAACCGTGCAAATGGAACAAACTGCATCCATGAAATATTAATATCATGCATTGCTGACGCTACAATCACAACATTTTCGCAATTAAACAGTAAGAGTAGCTTCTGGCAACTATTTTACGATTATTTGAGTAAATGAGTACGGTCTTAATCGTGCTACTTAAACATAGCAGACGCGTAGTAAGATTTGTGAATAGCCCGAAGATCTCGGCTTAATAAAGGAGTGGGGCGGGGGGGGGGGGGGGGGGCGCTATCATCCATGCATCACTTTGGAATGCATGGGCGTGAGTGTACACTGCGGGAGACGTGAGCGAGCCTGACTGTCCCTACCCATGTCAACATGAACCTGAAATACTGGAACGCGAGAGAACTGCTATGTTGGCACCAGATATTACTATTCCCATTGAAAAAAAAACAAAAAAACTCTCACGTCTGGCCCTCCAAAAAACGTAGACAGATACATATATAGACACACAGACACACACACACACACATCGTCACACCGACCTCTCCATCTCGCCAATACGTAAGAAACAAAACATCTTTTTGTCCCTCCCCCAATGATTATAATGCGAGTGCGTATCGGCTCTAAACTTTAAGCGGGCAAAGAGCAGTGTGGGGGTCCCTTTACATATTACTGTCGAGGTGGTTAGTAGCCTCGGCCGGGAGAGGTTATGAAACCAGTGTGGCGGTTGAGGCTGGACGAAGTGGACGGGTATGGTGACGGGGTGAGAGGTTGAGGCGAGGCTGGACGGGTATGGTGACGGGGAGAGGTTGGGGCTGAATGGGTATGGTGACATGGGAGGTTGAGACTGGACGGGTATGGTGACGGGGTGAGAGGTTGAGGCGAGGCTGGACGGGTATGGCGACGGGATGAGAGGTTGAGGCCGGACGGGTATGGTGACGGGGAGAGGTTGAGGCTGGACGGGTATGGTGACGGGGAGAGGTTGGGGTTGAATGGGTATGGTGACAGGCAGAGGTTGGGGCTGGACGGGTATGGTGATGGGGGGGAAGTACCGATTGCCGCGTGGGGTGGCACTAATGTGGGGAGGGGGTGCAGATGGGTGTTAGAATGACACTGATGAAAGGGAAGATATGATATCGATAAGACAGATACGGGGTAGGGATGGAGAAGGGGGATGGAGCACTGTATGTGACGGGTGTCTTTGGTAACGAAAAGAATGTTTTGCACCACATACAAATAAGCGTAGGCCTATATACTGAAAATATATGCATGTAGATATACACTTGCATACATACTCATATACATATTCACTATATATACATACATATATGTAAATTCATATATATATATATATATATATATATATATATATATATATATATATATATATACATTTATACATGAATATATGTATGTGAATGTGTATGAATACATACATACATTATATATATATTATATATCTATCTATCTATCTATATATATATATATATATACATATACATTTATATATATATATATATATATATATATATATATATATATATATGTATAAATAAATAAATAAATAATATATATATATAAACATTATATATATATATATATATATATATATATATATATATATATATATATATACATATATATACATACGCAGATGTATATATGTATATATGCACATATGTACAAATGTATGTATGTATGTATGTATGTATGTATGTATGAAAAGAAAAAAGAAAGAAAGAAAGAAAAAATATATATATGAATATACATACATATATACATATATTTATAAATATGAATAAGTAATTAAAAAAATAAATACATTGTGTGTGTGTGAGTGTGTGTGTGTGTGTGTGTGTGTGTGTGTGTGTGTGTGTGTGTGTGTGTGTGTGTGTGTGTGTGTGTGTGTGTGTGTGTGTGTGTGTGTGTGTATGTATATATGTATATGTATGTATATATATATATATATATATATATATATATATATATATATATATACACACATATATATATATGTATGTATGTATGTATGTATATACATATATATATATATATATATATATATATATATATATATATATATATATATATATATATATATAAATATATGTGTGTATGTATGTATATTTATGTATGTATGTATATATATATATATATATATATATATATATATATATATATATATATATATATATATATATGTATATATACATATATACATAAATATATACATATACATATATACATATATACATACATA
>BOPN01006713.1:32500-37500 GCA_017312705.2 Penaeus japonicus
GCAGCGCCCGTCGCCGGAGCTTACTTTTATTGCTGAATTAAGCCATTATCCGCGTGCTGAACTGTGCGGAAGAGATACATCCCCGAATTATAGTTCTGCGGTTATTACTATAAAAATAACCTTGGCGAGAGGGACGGTACTTCCGGCTGAGAGAAAATGGCGGTGTCGATAACAATTATGCTAAATTCAATGATGAGATTCAAAATTTCTCGTCATAATGTGTACTACTCGTCTAATAATAAGATAAAACACCCATAATAGTACTAACAGCATTAACAAACGACATCTCCATCAATTAAAACAACAATAATAATAATATCATATATATGTGACGACAAACTGAAAATACAAAAAACAGGTAATGATAATGATAATTATAAGAAAATACATACATTCAGCAACAGTAAAGGTCGAAAATGGACGTGGAACTATATATATGTATCGTAGATGTAATGGCAATGTACTGCTAATTCTATTTACTGATATAATGCAGTTACAGGCCGCACAAAACAGTACGCGGGAGACCTCGCCACACACACACACACACACACACACACACACACACACACACACACACACACACACACACACACACACACACACACACACACACACACACACACACAACACACACAGGCACAAAAAAAAAAAAAAAAAAAATCCGCCTAAATCCCCAATTCCA
Organism: Penaeus japonicus; assembly: GCA_017312705.2. Lineage (NCBI taxonomy): Eukaryota > Metazoa > Arthropoda > Malacostraca > Decapoda > Penaeidae > Penaeus > Penaeus japonicus. Next base: position 33,183 of record BOPN01006713.1, read on the forward strand.
TACAATACCATACACGAGCCCCACTGACCGATCAACCGCAGTACACAACAAACCAAAAAACGAGACACACCAACCGACGGCACAATACGACCCGATCACACTCGCCTCCCCGCGCCTCTCGAGATGTCCCCCAACAACCCTTTACTCGCAGCCACCGTCGGGAAGTCTGTTTACCTTATTATTTCCGTCACGCTCCGCCACTCCGGTTAATGGACTGGCTACAGACATCGTGATGAGGCTGATCCCTTGCGCCGCTAGCGGAGAAGTTGCTGCCTCGGTGGGCTTTGGGGTAGAGCGAGCCCATGCACAGTTGCACACGTACCCGCACAATAGGTAAATGCAAATAAGTGTGTATGCAGACGTATACATGCAAAGATAAGTGAGAGAGAGAGAGAGAGAGAGAGAGAGAGAGAGAGAGAGAGAGAGAGAGAGAGAGAGAGGGCATGGGAGAAGGAGAGAGGGAAAGGGAGAGAGAGGGAGAGAGAGAGAGAGAGAGAGAGAGAGAGAGAGAGAGAGAGAGAGAGAGAGAGAGAGAGAGAGAGAGAGAGAGAGAGAGAGAGAGAGAGAGAGAGAGAGAGAGAGAGAGAGAGAGAGAGAGAGAGAGAGAGAGAGAGAGAGAGAGAGAGAGAGAGAGAGAGAGAGAGAGAGAGAGAGAGAGAGAGAGAGAGAGAGAGGGTGGAGGGAAGGAGTGAGGGAGAAAGAGAAAAAGAGAGAAAGAAAGAGAGGGAGAGAAAGAGAGAGAGAGGTGAGGGCGAGGTGTGGAAACTGAGACTTCCTTCCACTTGTATCTTCAACTCCGGAATCAAATCGTATCCCAATACTTAAGCCATGTTAAAGCGCTAACTTTCATCATGAACTGCGATCTAAAGATTCTTTGACTCATTAACTCAACCTGTTGTTAGCGGCAAAGTGTCTATACAAGTATCTATCTTCGGTTTTGTTATATCTATCTATTCGTTTTTCCTACACGCAAATGGTTCCACGTCTCTCCTCCTTGTTAAATTTCTTGAATTTTCGCATTCAGTTTCCTTTATTCTTATTACTGTTGTTATCAATATTACAATAATAATAATAGCATAAATAGCAACAACCAACACAACAGCAATAGTAATTATCATAATAACAATAAGAGATAGAATAATAACAATAATAATAATAGCTTTAGCTCTTGTGGAACTATCTATGTCTAAAACATAACAAAACAAAAACATAGTGAATAGCGCAAGTCCCCGGCGTTAAGAGGTTAATTTTTAAATATACCATTTAAATAAAAAATTCCGTCAAACGTACAGACGATTCGTTGCGGGATTAAATTGCATGACCCCAAGACCCCCTACACACAACCCTCCACCACCCAACAAGGCTACAGTAAACCAACCAAACAGACCACACAATGAACACACAACCAGGGTGCTCGTTCGCTTCACCCACCCCACCCCACCCCACCCCATCCCGCCCGCCCTCCGCCAAGTCAAACTTCATGAGCCGTGTCACTGCCGAGTCTGTTCTAGCGCCCTAAAATATGTCCCGCATGACATTATTGTTGTCCTACAGAGCTTGAAGTGAAGGGGAGATAACAGGACTCCGAGTGCGCCCTGCGTTCCTCGGGCAATAAGAAGCTGAGCTGCAGAGACGAGAGAGTAGGATATACGGGCAATGAAGAAGTCTCACAAGGTGCACTTGGACCACGCGAAGAAACTGCAGCCGCAGCGTGTCATGGGCGGTAAAGTATGTGCCAGGGAGCGGGAAAGACATGCGAGGGATAACATAAACATTACCACTGTTCATGACATATATATGGAGTAGGCACATCGGTTGACATTTCTGCGTAGAAGTATCTTGTACCAAAAACTATCTATCTATATGTCATTTCTTCTAGCTATTTTTCTATACATCTCCACACACACACACACACACACACACACACACACACACACACACACACACACACACACACACACACACACACACACACACACACCTGCACATGAACACACGCACGCAAAAGCGTAGGTGAGGGTAAGGATAAGGCAGAGGGAGAAGAGAATGAAGATGGAGAAGAGAATGGAGATGGAAATGGAGAAGGAGACGGTTAGACATAGAGAGGGAGAAGGTAACGAGAGAGACAACGGTGCAAAATTCGGTGGTAGTGATCCTTCTCCTTCAAAAGACCATTGCCCACATTTGCCTCTAACAATACATTGCTCCCTCAATATTAATTTCTAACCCAAGCGCCTCGTCCATCTTGTTAACCTGACGCTGTTCTCGGCTCTAAGCTGTTGCTTCTGTTTGTCGGAGACTTACCTTGTGTCCTTACAGCTAATCAACCCCTACAACTACCATTCTCATGTGATTGATCTTTTATCTACCCTCCCCACCATCCCCACCTCTAAAATATTGAAAGGTCCCAAAATTGATAACTGAAAGAGAAAGGAAAAACGAGGTAAAGAAACACAGAAACCTAATATGAAACAGGTCGAGACGGGAAATGCAGTAACAGAAAATTAAACAGGTCGAAACGGGTGAAACACAAAAGCAGATAATGAAACGGGACAAGACGCGGACGAAACACATAAAACAGTTGATAAAACAGGACGAGTCGGGACGCAACAAAGAAACCGAAAATGAAATAGGAGTCGGGACGAAACAAAGAAACCGAAAATGAAACAGGAGTCGGGACGAAACACACAAACCGAAAATGAAACAGGAGTCGGGACGAAACAAAGAAACCGAAAATGAAACAGGAGTCGGGACGAAACACACAAACCGAAAATGAAACAGGAGTCGGGACGAAACAAAGAAACCAAAAATGAAACAGGAGTCGGGACGAAACACACAAACCGAAAATGAAACAGGAGTCGGGACGAAACAAAGAAACCGAAAATGAAACAGGAGTCGGGACGAAACAAAGAAACCGAAAATGAAACAGGAGTCGGGACGAAACACACAAACCGAAAATGAAACAGGAGTCGGGATGAAACACACAAACCGAAAATGAAACAGGAGTCGGGACGAAACAAAGAAACCAAAAATGAAACAGGAGTCGGGACGAAACAAAGAAACCGAAAATGAAACAGGAGTCGGGACGAAACAAAGAAACCGAAAGAGAAACAGGAGTCCGGACAAAACAAAGAAACCGAAAATGAAACAGGAGTCGGGACGAAACACACAAACATAAAATGAAACAGGAGTCGGGACGAAACAAAGAAACCGAAAATGAAACAGGAGTCGGGACGAAACACACAAACATAAAATGAAACAGGAGTCGGGACGAAACAAAATGAAATGAAACGGGACGACTTCATCAATCACGCCGCCTCTGCCTCTCTCTCCTCCTTCGCTGAACAGCAGCTCTCGGTGACGTCGCCAGAACCCGCTTGTGTGCGTGCATGACGTCACAGACTATCATGCATCGGGGGCGGGGTGTGTGCAACTGACGTCAGTAATGGAAGGCGCTGTAATTCACGATGTGGTGTAAGGGAGTAGAGGCCGGAGGGGGGGGAGGGGAGGGGAGGGGGATACCATGACGTTTGTAAGGATTCTGTCCCTCCCACGGGTCTTCCCCGTCACCATGCGAAGGATATTTTCGTGCAGTCGTTTTGTTTTCTTCACTGACGTACTGTCACGGTAGAAGTCACCTCGTCCTAAAATTGTGATTATTGAACTCATTAGAGCCAGCTGTCTTTTGCGGATACTCCAAATATCTTAAGACGTATGCAATCTTTTAAAAAGAATGACCCAATGCAGATACAACCATTTCAGTAAAATATAAGATTCATAATGTTAAAAAAATGAAATTAATTAATTTCACATTCCTTTTCTTAATATTCGGAGTTGTTTAGATAAATAACAAGTCAATATTCGCAATTCAAAGTGTCTCAGTGTTGATGATTGTACTTTGGGTGTTCCGTGAGATTTACATCATACTGAAGATCTCGAATATCCAATAAAATCCATTGCACAAATGATCTCAACAAAACGAAAGTCAAAAAAACGGTCGGCAATCTCATCCTCTTATATAAACACAGTACACTAAACAGCCTACGTCTATTCACCGCATTAGCCAATCAATGCCATCATCGCTATCAATTCTCAACAAAGGAAAACAGCATCGACTCGAGACCCCGAATGCTGAGGTGGAGCCAAACAGCGAGCCAGACCAGACCGGATCTCCTTCCCGCGGCGGCATGTCACTTCTCGCACCAACAATATTTACGCCAGACGATCAAGGACCAGGCCTCATCAGCCCCATTTCTAATTTAAACTTTTTTAGCTCGCGTTATTTTTTTTTTTTTTTGGGGGGGGCCCTTTCTTTTTC
>BOPN01006713.1:50000-52500 GCA_017312705.2 Penaeus japonicus
TCATTCAGTTATGCAAATCCGGCAATGAGTTATGCAAATGCCCGGTGTCATTCATACCCGAGTTTCAACATCAACTAATGTGGAAGATAATATTCGGTATCTCAGTAACAGGAATGCCACTAGCTGTGTGTCCCTGTGATCTTTTAAAAAGGAACTTTCACCGACACGTCAACTTCAGTTCCCAATCTGTTCGTTTCAAATAAAGATGCACCATCCCCTATCCTATCCAATAATAATAGTATATTAGCATAGACTGAGTCAGTTTTTTACATATCGTGCGGTATACATCAATCTCAGTAATTCTTAAGAATCAAGAAAGCAATTCAACAGCAGTCAGTCAACTTAGTCTGGCAGATTTGCCTAACCGCCATACACTCTAGGACTAATTAAGAGAGATGAAATACATGGGCCTTTAAAGATTAAAGAAAAAAGGAAACTTTATTATCCCTGATTAGAATCACACTCGCCTTGGCTATTCGCGTCCAGACTGACTTCAAAACATAAGAACCAGCAACATGACTTGCGATAGCTTGTACAAAGGTTTGCCCTCGTTCATTCCGTGGTTTTGGCGCACTAGTTCAGCAAGAATGAAAACAAGAATCCCTGATTCATAACGGCCAAAAGACGGAGTTACAGGGAGGATCTCACGGCCGTTTTTAAGGTGTCGCCGATATCATAACTGCATAATTATATTAATACAAAAAAAGGACGAAATCAAGACAGGTAAGTAAACGTTCAACTCTGGCTCTCCTGATAGTGGAGCGAGGTCAAAGCGCAAGGGCGATAATCCCTGACCTGAATATGGTTCCACTGTAAGATAAGGCTAGGTAAACGGTGCCCTAAAGACACTTAGGTGTGACCGGTTGCTTGTGTCTTCTTTCGACAGACCCCCCCTTCCCTCCCTTCGTGAGGACGCACGAAATGACTGACCCCCAATTAAGTATGAGTGAAAATTCGTACAACAGGAGTGATCGATTTCACTGTCCATATACATATTTGTGTGGAGAGTCTCCCCTCTCATCTTCTTCTTTCTTCTCTCTTCTCTCTCTCTCTCTCTCTTTTTCTCTCTCTTCTCTCAACACACACGCATACAATATACATACATATGTATATATATATATATATATATATATATATATATATATATATATATATATATATATACATATATATGTATATGTATATACATATATATATATATATATATATATATATATATATATATATATATATATACATATATATATATATGTATATATAATATATATGTATATATATATATATATATATATATATATATATATATATATATATATATATATATATATATATATATATATATATACATATATATATGTATATGTATATATATATATACATATACATATTCACACACACACACATACACACACACACATATATATATATATTTTTTTTTATACGTATATACATACACACATACGAGAGTGAGTGAGTGAGTGAGTGAGTGAGTGAGAGAGAGAGAGAGAGAGAGAGAGAGAGAGAGAGAGAGAGAGAGAGAGAGAGAGAGAGAGAGAGAGAAGAGAGAGAGAGAGAGATAGATAGAGAGAGAGAAAGAGAGATAGAGATAGAGATAGAGATAGAGATAGAGAGAGAGAGAGAGAGAGAGAGAGAGAGAGAGAGAGAGAGAGAGAGAGAGAGAGAGAGAGAGAGAGTCCATGACTAAGCAATATAGATCTTCCCAAATCCAACATCAGAAGGTGCTCAAGAGGCCCTCACGGAGCCGGTCTAGAACCCAGCAATGCAGACACGCAACCTTCTCGTCACGCAGAGGTCCCGTCCCGCTTCTCCTTAATACAAGAACTTCCATGACCCTCCCTCTCCTTCGAGTATTCCTCCCCATTCGACTTTTCGAGTGAACTTTTTCGAATCACGCCACCCTGAGCTCCGACCCCTAGTGTCATGAGGCGCATGCCGGAAGGGCCTGCCTCTAGCGGTGGTGTGGTGTGTGTCAAGCGTAGCAGAAGTTGTAGCAGCAGCAGCAGCAGCAGCAACAGCAGAGCCCGAGGTTGGCCTGGGTTCCGGCCTCCGCGTCCAGACCCCGCCATTGTTCACCTTTAAGTCACACACAGTGCAAGTTCAGGTGAAACCTTCCTCTCCCAATCTCCCCCCCTCCCCCTCCCCCCTCCCCCCTCCAATATCTTAGCTTATTGACACGAGACGTCTTGCATCAACGGGAAACTTTATATGCTTCTGGGCGTGTGTGTGTTTTTTTTTTTATCTATGCTACAGTAAATTGCGCGTGGATTCCAAATATAAAACAACTCACACATACTGAACGGAAATCGAAACGGGGGCAAAACGCACACGCACGCTCATGCACACACGCAAACAAACATACAAGCGTACACATCAAGTCCACACACACACACGCATAAGCACACTCACATACAAATGTAGGTAGGTGTGTGCGTGTGTGTGTGCGACTGTGCGTGTCCGTGTGCGTGTGCGTGTGCGTGTG
>BOPN01006713.1:57500-65000 GCA_017312705.2 Penaeus japonicus
AAATAAACATCACAAACATCAATCCACCAACCCTTCCAACGATAATAATTAACTCATGAGCCACATAAATACTACGCGTGGTGCCACACACACACACACCAACATTCCTCCCGCTGTCGACGTCGCTTCCGCTCCTTCACCAACACAACAAAGCACCTACACCATCTGCGTGGCGTCACCGGAACCACAAGCCACCTGGCACCAGCGGGTGAATATATCAGTGCATACCAGTCCCCTTACTCCCCCCCCTCCCCCCCTCCTAGCCCTCCCCTCAACGGATGCTGCCGCTTGCCCCCGGGAGAGACAAAGGGAAGGGGTGGGGAGGGGCGACACAAAGGGAGGAGTGGGGTGGGAGAGACAAAGGGAGGGGAGGGGGAGAGGTATAAAGAAGGGGGAAAACGAGTGGGAGGAGGGGGGGGAGACAAAGAAGAGGGGGATTGACGAGGGATAATGCAACAAGGGAAATAAATGAAAAAGATATAAATATAAAGATGGTGATAATGGTATTAATGTCGGTAATATTCATAATAAAAAAAATGAAAATGACGACGACGATGATGGTGACTACGACGATAGCATGATGATAAGAGGAATAAAAACAAAAAGAAAGATGAGGGGGGTCAGTCAAGATGATAAAAAGAGACGAGGAAGAGATAAAAAATAATCTAAGCAGCAATAGGCAATGGAGAACCATAACAAGAATAAAAAAACAGAGAAAAGAAAAAGAAGAGAATAGCAAGGCGAAGAAAAACATGAAGATGTAAAGAATAAATAGGACGAGCAGGAGGCGGAAGAAAAAAAAATAGTAATAGAAATAAAACTTGTAATAAAAGAAAATGAATGAAAGGAAGAAAGAGGAGACGAGGACGAGGAGGAAAAAGTAATAGTATTAGAAACAAAAGGTGGCAAGTGTAGAGAACAGGGCAAGTACAGAAACGGATCAATTGTAAGACTACGGGACAAGTGCTAAAAGCGGGGCAAGTATAAAAACCGGGGCAAGCGCAGAACAAGGGGCATGTATAGAAAATGAGGCTAGTATAGAAAAAAAAGAGGTGCAGAATAGAAAACGGGGCAAGTGCAGAAATCGGATCAATTGTAGACTACGGGGCTAGTGTAGAATATGGGGCAAGTACAGACGACGGAGCAAGCCCAAAAAACGTGGCAAGTATAGAAAACGGAACAAGCGCAGAAAACGTGGCAAGTATAGAAAACGGAGCAAGTGCAGAGAAGGGAAGTATATGGGCGAATCAGTTGAGGAAACAGAACAACGACGAAGCCGACGATGGTTAGGAATACAACGACAATGATAGAGGCACAAAACTTTGAAAGCTAATACAAAAAAAAAATAATAATAATAATAACAAAACGGGACATGGACTTGGGTCTCGTCAACGTCAGCTTGTGTTGGCTTCAGTTCCCGAGGTTGGGTTATTAATGTCTGTAGAGGCCTCCCTTCTTCGTCACTGTATCATGAGGTGTTAAAATTCTTAAGGGATTAGCACTGATCTAATCATAACTAACCTTAAACGAGATGTAATATTATATCTGACATTAGTAACAGTAAGTAAGCAATGTATTGCTAATAGTAAAAAAAAAAAATGATAATAAAAAAAAAAAATAATAATAATAATAATAATATGGAAAGCAATAAGAGTTAACTAACGCTGAACAATTATCAACACATAGTAATCAAAGGGAACAGTAGTGCTCAATAAAATATACAATATAGAAAAATATATATATGGAGTACGGGAATACGACACTTGACAGGACAAGCTGGCTATTCGGTTACATACGTCCAGCAGCTAATGGTTTGCCCACGAGCGCTTCTGTTCCCCACCGCAATGTTTTCTTTGTCGCCCGTCCCTCCGCGCCCGGGGGAAATGCACGCAAAAATGTCGATTTTAGAGTGTGAATTGCGGTGAGAGGAGACGGTGTGAATCTATTTCATGCGCTGCGATCTATTAATCTGTCTGATAGCCAATTTCCTCCAGTTATTATTATTTTTTCATATGATATGAACGGCAAGATGCAGGAAAACAGAGTAAGAGAGACTAGTCGCTTTACGTTTGTCTACTAGTTTCACAATATAATCGCAGAATGCTTACTTATTGCCCCAGCTTTATATCCTTTTATATTGCTGAGAAGAAATCTAAGTCTGTCGCTCAAACATAAGTTGTTTTATGCATTTTACTTTATGTTTACTTGTTGAATGCAAAACCTAATGCAATATCAGTAAACCTAGAACAGACATCCCATCGCAACACGTTTTCAATTACGCACCGCCCTCGGCTGGTGCAAGCAGTCTGTCATTCATAATAACTACACCTTTTACGATGTATTTCTTATACAGCGACACACGTCGAGACGCAGCGATCCCTCATCTGAGTATGAAGGAAAAATCATAAAAGGATAAGAATGCATCTTAACCTCCCCAGGATGCACACTGGAACAGCAACCCAACATGAATATGCAGAGGTTTGGCCCCAACTAGCGAAGAGAAAGTCACCAGCTTAGGAATGGAAAGCTGTTACAGACAGTATCTGGAAAAAAAGTTAGGGATTATTGTCGTTTGCATAAAAAAGGGAGTCATAATTTTAGGCCTTTGCCGAGAGCTACTAAAATGGTAATCCTATTGTATCTACAGGTTCTGAGCAATCGTTTCCCTTCATGTTAACTCACCCGGTACCAGAGAGAGCAACGGTGTATTTCGTAAAAGGACATACCTTTATCTCCCTCTCTCCTCTCTTTTCCCTTTCTCTTTCTCCTTTCTTTTCCCCCCCTCCTCTCCTCTCTACTATCACTATCTCCCTCCTCTCTCCTTCCCTTCTCCTGTCATCCACCACTCCGTCTCCCATTCCCTTTCGCTATCCCTTCCTTTCAAAAAAAAAAAAAAAGTTTCGTCACTCCTCCTACGACGGAAACGACAAAGCGGAAGACAGTGCCAACCGTAACACCTACCCCCCACCCCCCCCCCCCCCCCCATCCCCGTCCCCACCCCCACACCGCCGCCCGTTCTTCGTGTATTTCCGCCCCGGCGAAGTTCCACAGCTTCTCAGCCCCTCAGCAGCGACCGCCTTGAGGCTGGCTCGCAGGGGGCGCTCCCGAAGTGTGCTTGTCTTGGCGCCCGTGGCTATCCCCTTCAATGTGCTCTTTGCGGCTACCACTTGTATACCTAGGTATTTACATGTATTATTCACTGCATACTTTCCTCACTTGCATTCATACATCAGAAGATGTTTAATATCCGGGCATCTATCGACATGTGTCAAGTGCTCAGTAATTATCCTGCGTCTAGCATACAGATTCATATCAAGGTGTGTGTGTGTGTGTGTGTGTGTGTGTGTGTGTGTGTGTGTGTGTGCGTGCGCGCGCGTGCGCACTTGCTTAAATATGTATGAATGTATGCGTATTTACATGCATACTTACATACAATCTTACAAACATACATGAAAACTCACATAAAAACAAGCATACATTTATACATACATATATCATACCTAAACAAAGAGAGAGAGAGAGAGAGAGAGAGAGAGAGAGAGAGAGAGAGAGAGAGAGAGAGAGAGAGAGAGAGAGAGAGAGAGAGAGAGAGAGAGAGAGAGAGAGAGAGAGAGAGAGAGAGAGAGAGAGAGAGAGAGAGAGAGAGAGAGAGAGAGAGAGAGAGAGAGAGAGAGAGAGAGAGAGAGAGAGAGAGAGAGAGAGAGAGAGAGAGAGAGAGAGAGAGAGGGAGAGAGAGAGAGAGAGTGAGAGAGAGAGAGAGAGAGAGAGAGAGAGAGAGAGAGAGAGAGAGAGAGAGAGAGGGAGAGAAAGAGAGAGAGAGGGAGAGAAAGAGAGAGAGAGAGAGAGAGAGAGAGAGAGAGAGAGAGAGAGAGAGAGAGAGAGAGAGAGAGAGAGAGAGAGAGAGAGAGAGAGAGAGAGAGAGAGAGAGATAGAGAGAGAGAGAGAGATAAAGATATACGCATTACTACACGTACACATCCACACTTATAAATAAACACATACGCCCCATAACAGTACTTAAAGCGGCAATGACCCTACCTGTAATTCTACTTGTGAGACTTGCGAGGGAGCGCCCAGGAAGAGGAAAGAGTGGGAGTAGGCGGGGAGAGGAGAGGAGAGGAGAGGAGAGGAGAGAGAGGGAGTGGGCGGGGAGAGGAGAGAGAGGTAGTGGGCGGGGAGAGGAGAGAGAGGTAGTGGGCGGGGAGAGGAGAGAGAGGTAGTGGGCGGGGAGAGGAGAGGAGATAGAGGGAGTGGGCGGGGATAGGAAGGGGAGACAGGGAGAAAGCGGGGAGAGGGGAGATAGAAAGGAGGCAGGGAGAGGGGAGAGAGGGAGGAAGCGGTAAGAGGGGAGAGAGATAGGGAGGAGGCGGGGAGAGGGGAGAGAGAGATAGGGAGGAGGGGAGAGAGAGAGGGAGGAAGCGGTAAGAGGGGAGAGAGATAGGGAGGAAGCGGGAAGAGGGGAGAGAGAGAGGGAGGAAGCGGTAAGAGGGGAGAGAGGGAGAGGGAGGAGGCGGGGAGAGGGGAGAGAGAGAGAGGGAGGAGGCGGGGAGAGGGGAGAGAGGGAGGAAGCGGTAGAGGGGAGAGAGGGAGGAAGCGGTAAGAGGGGAGAGAGATAGGGAGGAGGCGGGGAGAGGGGAGAGAGAGAGGGAGGAGGCGGTAAGAGGGGAGAGAGATAGGGAGGAGGCAGGAAGAGGGGAGAGGGGAGAGAGGGAGGAGGCGGGGTGAGGGGAGAGAGAGAGGGAGGAAGCGGTAGGAGGGGAGAGAGATAGGGAGGAGGCGAGGAGAGGGGAGAGGGGAGAAAGGAGGCAGGGAGAGGGGAGAGAGGGAGGGGAGGCGAGGAGAGGGGAGAGAGGGAGAGGGAGGAGGTGGGGAGAGGGGAGAGAGGGAGGAGGCGGGGTGAGGGGAGAGGGGAGCGAGGGAAAAGCAACATAACTTATTCAGCCGCACCGATAGGACGGGAGAATCCCCTGCTGCATTTTTCAGCTCCCCAATTAGCCCGGGGTTCACGTCTGCCGGCGTCGGCGGTAGACTGTCATCCGTGCTCCAGAGAAATCGAGAGGGTGGGGTGGGGGGGGGTTATTATCCGTTTCGGCTCTATCCTGCTGTTCGTTCGGCGGTCGTTTTTCTTGTCAATGTTTTTTTTTTCTTTTTTTTTCTCTCTCAATGTCGTGTCTCTATTTATAAGTTCTGTCGTAAATACCCACGTTTATATTGCATCTCAGCTGCATGACTAACACGGTTTGCAAGTGCAAGGAATGCAACAACTCAGCCGCATCATATTTCCAGGATTAACCTTTCAAACGGCAGCGAACAGCCACACGGTGAAGGATTATTGCCACATCAAAATCAAGACACATAATTCACCATGCGATAATGAAAAAAAAAATATATATTACTGCAAAAACAATCACAAATAATGATAAGCATCCCCATTAGCGTAACCACAACACTGACAAAAATGGATCATTACCACAGTAACCACAAAAAAATAAAACAAATACACAAGTAAAAAAATGTATCAACACACAAAATAAAATAACAAACAAAGATTCCTTTTCCTAAAATCTCAAACAAAAGACAAAGACGGACAAACAAGAAAGTAAACAGCACACACAAAGACAGCAGTTACATCTCAGGATAAAGGACACTCCAAAATGACTCCATTTGCCTCTTAAGGTTCCCATAAGCCCAAGTAGCGAAACATACTTAAAGCGTCCTACCCTACCTACCCTACCTACAGATGACGGGATTATTAATGCAGACTCTGATGAATAAGGTTCCCTAGCACGACGGCCTCTACTCTCCCTCTCCCTCTCCCTCTCCCTCTCCCTCTCCCTCCCCCTCCCCCTCCCTCTCTCTCTCTCTCTCTCTCTCTCTCTCTCTCTCTCTCTCTCTCTCTCTCTCTCTCTCTCTCTCTCTCTCTCTCTCTGTGTGTGTGCGCGTGTGTGTGCGTGCGTGTGCGTGTGTGTGTGCGCGTGCGCGTGCGTGTGTATGCGTATGTGTATGTACATGCGTGCGTGCGTTAAGATGACTTTCCATGATACATACTCTATTTTAAGCGGTTACGCCCAAAGTAATCGCTCTCCTACCCCCCCCCCCCCCTCCTCTCCCCATGGGACCGGTTCTCATTATTCCATCTTTTCCTCTACTGCAGTAGTCATTCTCTTTCCCCCTTCTTCTGCCCCTAAGCCTTCCACCTTTCTCCCGATTTGTTTCCCTTTATCTTCTCTCTCTTCCTCTTCCTCTTTTTCCCCTCCTCCTTCTCCTCCTCCTCCTACTCTTCCCCTTCCTCTTTGTCCTCCTGCTCTTTTTCTTTTTTCTCCTTTACCTATCATTTATCCTCCTTTACTTCTTATTTATCCTCCTCTTCTTATTCTACTTCTTCCTCCTCCTCATCTATTTCTTCATTCTCCACTTGTTCTATTTCCTCCTCCTCTTCTCCTTTTTAATTATCCTCCTCTTCCTCTTCTTCATCTTCTTTTAGTTCCTCTTCCTCCTCCTCCTCCTCCTCCTCCTCCTCCTCCTCCTCCTCCCAGCAACATTACCCATTAACTCACCAACAGCACCAATACACCAGTACGTATATTGTCTCCTTGTTTTCATTAAGCTTAAAATATATGTTGTATGTGGGAGCCTGGCCTTTAACTCCCACCCTGGGTGCCGATATTACGTAACACAAATATGGTTAAATGTATACAAAAGAATTAATAAAAATAACAACAACGCGCCGCTAGCAACAGGGGAAACGATATGTATGTGAGCCGCACAATAAAGCTAGTTTCCTGAACATGATACAACCGAAATCATTTCCCCTCTCTTCTGTGTTATGCATTCTGCTTCGTCATCTTGACATGGATACTGAAATCCACGTTACATATCCTCATAATTTCTCTTTCTCTCTCGTTCATGTTCTTGTTCTTGTTCTTGCTATTCCTCTCTCTCTCTCTCTCTCTCTCTCTCTCTCTCTCTCTCTCTTTCTCTCTCTCTCTCTCACCAATTTTCTCTCTCTCTCTCTCTCTCTCTCTCACCAATTTTCTCGCGCTCTCACACTTTCCTCTTTCTCTCAAGTTCTGGCCTTCTCTCTCACTCTTCTTATCTGTCCTCCTAGACAAGAATAATCAATATTACTGCAACATGCCACCATAATGTGCCACATAATGTATGATCCGTTCGGTCTCTCCCGTGAGCAGACCGGAAGCTCGTTCCTTCTGCGAGACGGAAATGTACGTTACGTTTCTCTTATAGAAAGCTCATCGTTCTATAAAGAAAATAAAAACGACTTTTCCTATTGGGTTAATATGAGTGGGTAAAACCATATATATTTTTCTAAACTGTGAACCACATGTCCCCCAAGGTATAAACAACATAATCTTTAACGCATCTCTTTAATGAACAAGACATGCTAAATGTTAAATGCTGATTCTTTCATAAGCAGCGCCATTTGATATAAACTGAAGCTCAAGTCAAGTTTTTGTTTTGTTTTCTAAAAACAACCGCAAT
>BOPN01006714.1:0-7500 GCA_017312705.2 Penaeus japonicus
ATATGTATAAACAAATATATGAAATACGGAAAGGTTAGTGGCCAGCAAGAGACTAAGATAATATTTGCTTCCAAGCAACTCATTTGCATTGTAGTCTATGCACATGAAGAGGAGGAAGAAGTACCTTACACGCATGCATGTCAATCATAATTATGCAACCGCAAGTATTGCAGTTAAAAAATCTCACAAGAATCAGAAAACGACACGAAAAGCTCGGACGCAACCGAGAGAAATCACACCCTTTTTCTCCTAGTAATTCCCCACGAAATTTCAAAAGGAGAAATTGGAGCTAAAATATGGTCGTAAAAGCCTTGATGAAAAAATAATCCTCGAAATGAGTATAATTCCGAGATAACGAGATCGCCAACGGGAGTCGTTGGCCGGAGCTCAGGGATGCTTCTTTCGGGACGAACTGTTCCGAAACCTTTTCTCGGGAATGCGAATAAGGATGTCCACTTGTCAGGAGAGTGATGGAGTGTTGGGAGTATGAGGTTGGGGGGAGGGGGGGAGGGGGGTTATGAAGAGGGGGTTATGGGAAAGAAAGTGAAGATTCTCATTTTATAAAAGTGGAAAGGAACTCAAAATCACAAGAAATAGAAACCTCTTATTCGCCCACCCAGCGGAATCCCGCCACCCAAACACCCAATAACAAGGATATAAAAACACACGCACACATGCATTTCTGTCAACCTTCTGCCATGATCAAACAAAATCCTAAATCACATCCACATGGAAGCAAACACGACGTCATAAAATTATCGTGCCTCATGTGGATACAGTCAAACAGAGCTATTGTATCGCTACATTTATTCGGGAGAAACTATTTACCGCGGCCATAAAACCCTGCTTTACAGCGCTTGGAGCTAGATATGCATAAACCTAATGGAAAGCGCAGTTCATCCCATATAACTACGCTAATGCAAGCGATAAAGATGATAATGGATAAATAGGCAAATATATTACACGCGGATTTCAAAAAAAAAAAAAAAAAAATCAGGAGTAAATGACCTATTCACAAAAAATAAGTTCAATTGAAATTCAGAACTGATGGGCTCTTATAGTCGTGAGCTTATTTTTTCTATTACTTATTCCTTTTGGTAAATAATCTCCCTTAGGATTTTTCATGCAATGAAAGTAAAATATAGGCTCGTATATTTTAATATCTACTTTACCCCGAGTGAAAATGAAAATTCGGAAAACATATAAGTCCTCCCACCTACTCTCACCCACCCACGCGGCACACACACACACGTACCCCCATCCCCAGACACACACACACACACACACACAAACGCACACACAAACACACACACACACTTCCTCCCCGCTACAAACACATACACACACAAACCTCGCTCCTACCCACCTTACACACCCACAACCCACAACATCGCCTCCTTCACCCCCGCCTCACCCCCCTCCCCTCCCCCAGTAAAACACATTATCTCCCAAGGAAGTCGGACAAAGGCCCATAGCCCCTCCCCCCCTACCCCTACCCCCCGTAAGTTGAGTCCCGACACGCCCTCGACCACACTAACAAACTGCAGCCAAGTTATCCCCACGCGACGCCTCCTGCCGCGCCAGCGAGTGAGGACTAAGTTATCGGAACCTAAATGCGGCGTTTAAATCGAAGTTTGTTAATTACGGGGGGGGGGGGGTATTCCTACCGTCCTGAGAAAGGGTTTGGCTTTTTTTGCCTTTATTTTAGGCAAATTCGGTCTTATTTATTTGATTATTTGCATTTTTATTATTACTATTATATCTCTTAATAATGTTGAGGTGGGGGAAGTTATTTTTGTGAAGATATATCGATGTAATCTGTGAATCATTGATCAGCATCACACATCATCACACATCATCATGATATATTCATCACAATCATCCTCATTGTCCATATCACCACACTCAAGGCCATCACAATACCACATACCATCACCATATATTCACTATAACCATCATCCTTCACCATTTCCATCAACACCGCATTCACCATATTTATATCCACAGCGTCATAATCACACCGCCAAGAACTTAAGGCGAAGAGATTATATGGCACTGAAATACACACACGAGAGCAGGCATTTAAGTGGATTCATCTTTCTTTACTAATCTAGCTTTCTTTCTAATCAATCAATCTATTTATTGTCAGTATTATAATGATAGTAAGTAAAGTTATAATTATTATCATTATCATTATTATTATCATCATTATTATTATCATTATCATTATTATTATCATAATCATAATTATTATCATTATTATAATTATTTTTATCATTATCATTATCATCATCATTATCATGTTTTTATCATTATCACTTCTTTCTTATCCGGGAAGTTTTAGCTTGATATCTTATCAGTTAGGAAGTGCGGTGGAAGGAAGAAGTTAACAAAGGCTGACAAGTTTCCGTTAAGACGCGAGAGGTCACTGTGGGAGATATTTTTAATTGATTGTTTGATTAATTGTTACTATTGTAGTATTTATCACCATTTGTCTTACCATTATCTTTCTTGTTATTATCATCATTGCTATCCTTATCAAAATTATTGTTATCGTCATTATTATTGTTAATATTATTATCAATATTATCATCATTATGGATATCATTACTATTATCGTCACTATTATCATTCTCACCATTGATATCGTTATTGACATCATTATCATTATCAGTATTATAATCATATCAATACTCTCATCATCAATATAGTGATGATAATGGTAATAGTCATTATTTCTATTTCTAATATAATTATCGCCATCATGAATACTACGAGTATTACTATCACCATCATTATCCTTACCATTATTATCCTCATTATTATTGTTGTTGTTGTTGTTATCATCATTACGATTTTCGTCAGTATCATCATCATAACTAATATATAAGTATATCAATTGATCATCATTATCATAATCAATAATCATCATCAATATCATCAACATCATCACAGAGCGCAACACATAAGCCTCACAAAGACGGGAAATTCCCCTCTTGGCTCTTCTGCCTGTCGAAGACTCTCTTGATGAAAATATCAAACCTCTTACTTCTCCCCCACCCTCCCTCCACTCCTCTCCCCTCTTGCCTCTTCTCCTCCTCTTGCCTCCTCCGTCTCTCCCCTCCCGCCCTCCTGTCTCCCTCCCCTTCCCTCCTCCCTCCTCTCCCCTCTTGCCTCCTCTCCCCTCCTCCCTCTTCTCCCCTCTTGCCTCCTCCGTCCTCTCCCCTCCCGCCCTCCTGTCTCCCTCCCCTTCCCTCCTCCCTCCTCTCCCCTCTTGCCTCCTCTCTCTTCTCTCCTCCCTCCTCTCCCCTCTTGCCTCCTGTCTCCCTCCCCTTCCCTCCCCCCTCTCCCTTCCTTGTTATGAACACCGTTTTTCTTCTAGTAATTTCCGGCCACTTTATCACAGCTAATGAGGTTTGCTCGGCCTCCCTCTCCCTCCCCCCTACCCACTCTCCCTAGAACATCGAAGGAAAAATTGGCACCAACTCTCCCCCCCACACCCCCCTCTCACTCACCTCGCACCTGCCTCCTCTCCCCTAACCTGTTCCCTTTTCTCCCCCCACTCCACTATCCGTCTAGCTCCTCATTCCCCCACTCCCCTACCCGCCCAATTTCCCATCCCCACCCCCTACTCGAGTGCCCCCCCCCCTCCCTCCCACTTCCCTAACCGGCTGTCCTCACTTCCCACTCCTCTATCTATCTGCCCCCACCCCCCTACCCACTCCCATCCGCTCCCTACCCCCAACCTCCCTCCCAGTGTAGCGCAATTTTCTGGGTAATTATATCGACAGTCATTTGGGATCTTATATTTCTCTCGGCTCGGCAACCTGGGGTGATGCACCTGTCGGGGGTGAGAGGGGGGAGGGGGGGGGGTAATACCAGTGGATGGTAGGGGGAAGGGTCAGGTAGAGGGGGGGAGGGAGGTGAAATTGGATGGTAGGCAGAGGGAGGAAGGATAATCATGAAGGATTTGGCGATGGAAGTAGAAGAAAAAGGATTAGAAATATAAACAAAATATGAGTATGTGAGAGAAAAAGTATAGAAAATAATGATAAATAAGAAAATGGAAATACAATAAAAAAAAAATTATAAGGGAACGCTTAACCCCCCCCCCCCCGAAAACTTCAAAAGAAAAGAGAGATATAAAGAAGACAATCATATCACGAAGAATAAGAAAAATAATGCGAAGAAAGATAAACGAAACAAGGAGAAGAGAAGAAGAATTTGAAGAGGGATCGTGGCAAAGGAGGGGAAACAAGTTGAGAGATAAAGCGGAAGAGGGGAACGCTAAAGAGGGGAACATCAGAGAGGGGGAACGAGATGTCAAAAGGGAAGAGCATCAGTCAAGAGGGAGAGATGTGAAGGGAGGAGGAGGAGGAGGAGGAGGGGTTGAAGGAGGAGGAGGGGGAGAAGGAGGGGGAGGAGGAGGGGAGAAGGAGGGGGAGGGGGAGGAAGGAGGAGGGGGAGGAGGAGGAGGAGGGAAGGAGGAGGAGGAAGAGGAGGGGGAGGAGGAGGAGGAGCAGGAGGAGGAGAGGGAGGAGGAGGAGAGGAGGAGGGGGAGAAGGAGGAGGGGGAGGAGGAGGGATGGAAAGAGGAGGAGGGGGAGAAGGAGAAGGGGAGGGGAGAAGGACGAGGAGGGATTGAAGGATGAGGAATAGGAAGGCAAGATGGAAGGGAGTAAGGGTTGATAAAGGAAGGAGGAGGAGGAGAAGGAGGAGTAGGAGGAGTAGGAGGAGTAGGAGTAGGAAGTAGGAAAGGGGAAAGAGAGAGGAAGGCAGGAGGAAGGAGGAGTAGGAGGGCGAGCTAGAAGGTAGGAGAGGGGACGGAAAGAAGAAGAGGAAGTAGAAGTAGCAGTAGTAGTAGTAGTAGTAGACCTATGAGGATGATGATGATGATGATGAGGAAAAGGTGGAGGAGGAGGGGAGGAGGGGAAGATCAGGAGGAGGAGGGGAAGAGGAGAATGAGGAGGGGTAAGAAGCGTAGAGGGAAGAAGGCTCCCGTGATAGAAAATGGTGAAATCTGAATTGACGGAAATTCGACAGGGGGGATGAGAGAGGGGGGAGGGGGAGTACAGGGGAGAAACCCAATGACGAAGAGGAATGAGCGGAACGGGAAAAATAAATTCAAAACAAAAACAAAACAAAGAAACAAAGAGACGAAGAAAGCGAAGAAAACATTATAATAGATAGAAACACAGGAAGAAAAATTATTAACAAAACTACTGGGAAAAAGTGCTAAATGGAACGACAAAGCGGAAAAAAAATATGAGCAGAACAAGGAATAGGGAATAAATGAGGAATCGGACAAGCAGGGGAAAAAATTATCAACAGAACAGCACGGAGAAAAAGTGAGAAACAGAATGGTTAGGGAAAAAAAAAAGATAAAACAACGACAAAGGAAAAAAAAAGTACAGCTAAACAGAACAAAGGGGAATAAGAGTAATAACCAAAAAGCGATAAAAAAGAAAAGAAACTAGGACACACACACACACACAAAAAAAAAGACCCATTGGAAGTTGGAAGAAGATGAAGGTCTCGTCACGTCAGACCTGGACACGTTCTGGGCTAAGTGGCATAGTGGGTGATTATCAGACCGTGAGAAAGTGACGAGGGTGGGGTTATGGCGGCCGGGGGTAGGAGGGAGGGGGGGGAGTCCTATAGGGAGACGAAGGGAGTCCTATAGGAGGGAGGGGAGAAGTCCTATAGGGGCAGAGGGGGAGTTATATAGGGGGTACAATAGGGGGGGGGGTTGGGTAGAGGGAGATTGATGGAAGGAGGAGGAGGGGGGGGAGGGAGACAGAGAAAAAGGAGGGGAGTACGAGGGGGGGGTAGGCTGAAGGGGAAGGACGTCGTAGGATGATGGGGATGACGGGAGTGTGGTGATGGCAATACGGGTGATTACAATGATGATAATATTGATGATGATGATGATGATGATGATGTTGATGTTGATGTTGATATTAATGTTGATGTTGATGTTGATGTTGATGTTGATGTTGATGTTGATGTTGATGTTGATGTTGATGATGATGATGATGATGATGATGATGATGATTATGATGATGGTGATGGCGATGACCTTCATCACCATCATCATCATGATACTATTAATAATTACAATAATGACAATAATATTGATGGTATAGATAGTAAAGATAATGTTAGAATAGAAATAAGGATAACATAATATCGAAGGCTTTAGGACAAACAAACAAACCTTTTCACACAGCTGCGAATAACGGAACACGGAGATCCCCATCTGCCGAACCCGAGACCGAGGCTTCGAGACTGAGTGACTGACTGCCTGAGTTCAACTTCGAAAACAAAGTATCTGAAGCGTCAAAGTTTACATGGTGGAATAACAGATATCAGGCTTTCGGGCTGGTGGACTTGTGAGGGTAAGCGTTTAAAAGTAAGTTATGTATGTTTTCGAAACAAATCATCTGGATAGGAGTCGGAAGGAAGCAGAGAGGGAGATAGATGTATATGTTTAGACTGGTACATACACACACACGCAAATTCAGATACACACACACACATAACAAACACACACACACACACACACACACACACACACACACACACAAACAAACACACACGAACACACACACACAAACAAACAAACAAAAAAAAAATCACACACTCAAAGGGAAAAACAGAGAAACCGCAAAAGAGGCGCATAAAAAAGGGGAAAAGACAACACAGCCAAAACGCTGGGATAGCCATCCAAAAAAAAAAAAAGAAAAAAAAAAAAAAAAAGAAAATTAAGTGAAAAAAAGGAACCCGTCAGCAGAGTCATTAGCTTTCGGAAAATAGCGGGTACTGCGACCTCATTCCACCTGCTTCTTCGGCCCTGAAATAGTCGCAAAATTCCTCGCTTCATTTCCGGCCGCAAGCGAGACAACTCCGACCAAGGTGTTGTAAAGTAAACGCGTTTGAAGGCGTGGATGTCCTTTCACGCCCGTATTAAGAGTTAATACATCCGTTTTTTTCGGGTTGTGTTGCATTAGGCGGTTCTGAACCGGTGCTCGCTCAAAGGCACCGCTCGGTTCTACTAAGACACATCGTTTTTTATATAACCGAATACTATGAGGATATGAATGTTTAATGTATTCGTGTTAGGAATATCATATCTACTCCATCATAGTGAACGTATCATATTTGCTTCTTGATGTATGTATCTCTGCTTTGATTTTGAATGTATTATGCTTGCTTTTTAATAGCATATATATTATTGCTATGTATTTTTTTTTATTAGTGAATACGCTACAAACTTCAGTCTCACTAATAATAATAATAATAATAATAAATACGACGAAAAATTACATGGATTATATGCCATGTATTTCTGACATCACTGGAACATGAATACAACAATCTTGCTACGACCCCTTCACGCCTCACCCACAATCCCTTTAACTCATTATCTTATTCATAAAAAAAAGACGAGCTAAGGATTATGATCATCCTCAAACGCTTGTATCAAGATCCAGATTTTTCA
>BOPN01006714.1:17500-20000 GCA_017312705.2 Penaeus japonicus
GAGAGATAGATAGATAGATAGATAGATAGATAGATAGATAGATAGAGAGAGAGAGAGAGAGAGAGAGAGAGAGAGCGAGATAGACAGATAGATAGATAGATAGATAGATAGATAGAGAGAGAGAGAGAGAGAGAGAGAGAGAATTAAACAGGGAGACTGAAAGGCAGGCTTACAAACATATATCTGTTTTTTTCATTTTGCTTTGTCTCCTGCCATCACTCTCCCTGTCCCCTTTATATCTTATTCCTTTCCCTCCCTCTTTCTGCCTCACCCACCCTCCTTCCTCCTTCTTCCTACCTGCATTCTCCCGCTCTCTCCTTCTTTTATCCTTCTCCCGCTACCTCTCCTTACCCCCCCCCCTCCGTCGCATCCCTATCCCCTCTCTCTATAATTTTCTTTCCTGCCACGTTCTCCTTCCATTTTTCTTCATTTCCCTCCTTCCCCTATCTCTTTCATTCCCTCCTCCCCTTTCTTCTTCCTTACCCTTTCTTCCCATTTCCCTCTCTCCCTGTCCTCCTTCCTACTTCCTCTACCAACTCTTCCTCCCTCCCTCTCCTTACCTTCCTCCTCCCCCCCTATCCCACCCCCTCCCATTCTCTCTCCTCCCTCCCCTCCCTCCCCCCCTCCCTCCCTCCCTCCTCCCTCCCTCACCCCCATCTTCCACCCCGCCCTCGCCCCAAGCAATGCCATACAATATTATGTAAGAGGTTTTTTCCCGCAAAAGCCTTTCAGAGTCCTCCGAGCCATGCGTAGAAGAAAAACGGGAGGCCGAATTTTCCTAAAGCGAGGATGTGTCGGCGGGAAAGCGTCAGAGAACATGGTTCTGTACCAGCGCCTGTCCGCGTCAAGGAACAACTTTTTTATCTGTAGATAGAAAGGAGAAAAACGAATGTATATAAAAGTGGAGATAGTAATAAATATGGCTTATTAGGGACGATGTGTGTAGTGGACTCTCTTTTGGTATATTGACACACATAACTTAACACACACTCATACACACTCGCTTCTAAAGGCCTAAATATCTACAACACACACAAACACACAATTCCAGACTTCTATAGTCGTGCACACAAAGCAAAACAAAACACAAGCACAAAGACACACAGACTTTCCTAATCATGTTCCTCCAAATGTTTATAACACACACACACACACACACACACATCCACTCCCTCACACAAACACACCCACACACACACGTACTCTCTCTCTCTCTCTCTCTCTCTCTCACACACACGTCCAAGTATCTATAACAAGCATTTGATTCACGTTAACGCATCCCAGTAGGTTTCTTAGTCCAACATCACGCACACTGAATATGGCCATAACTCCGATTATAACTCTTGCATGCCCTCGTCCACTCGCACGGAGGAATAGAGAAGCGAACCTCCTCTTGTGTTGTTTTCAATTTTGCTCCCGTGTGAGAAATCTCTCATTTCCTGGTTTGATATCCTCTTAACTCTTCGATAAATCTTATGCTTATCTTCTGTGTAACTTTCCCATTCTATAACGGCGAGTTGGTTTGGGAATTCATAAACAATGGAGGGAGAATCAGGTATGTTGGTCATCATAAAGTTCATATTGAATTAATGTCCGTCTGTCAGTGGGGTTACGTGAAAGGTTACTGTCGGATTGTGATCAGATTTTGTGGGTCAGTTACCAATGGCTTAGCCACATTTGATGAAATTAGAAGACTTTCCACAAATTGAAAATAGGTCTGTTATCGGTAGAAAAAGGATTTAAAAAATATATATATTGTGGTAGAATTTTGTATTTAGTATGGGCTTTTTCATTTCATCTCTCTCTCTCTTACCCCCCTCTCTCTTTCTCTCTCTCTCTTTCTCTCTCTGTCTCTCAACACACACACACACACATATAAATATAAATATATATATATATATATATATATATATATATATATATATATATATATATATATGTGTGTGTGTGTGTGTGTGTGTGGTGTGTGTGTGTGTGTGTGTGTGTGTGTGTGTGTGTGTGTGTGTGTGTTATGCTTTATAATTTATCTTAACCTTTCACTTCATTATCATTTCAACTATTACTATCACTGTTATCATTACTACCATTGGTACGACTACTATAACTGATTTTTTTAGTTCAACAAGAAGGTGTGACAAGGGGTAGGGGGGAGGGGAAAGTCAGTGCCATGGGTTGAGTGCCAAGGCCATGCTCTGTCACTTATTTTGTCATGTCGTGAGGGCACACATTCTTTTCCTCTTAACTCTTCAGAATATTTTTATAGTATGATAATTCAAACCATATTACTACTACTATTTTATCAAGAACTTGTATAGCTTGCATTTGTCTCTTCACTTTTTGTTATTTTAATTCCCACATGATATTTACACTTCCTCGCTATCGTTTTATCATACATTAGCACGAATACCTACACACCTACATATACATATACACACATACTCATATACACACATACACCCACACCCACTTACCCACACACACTTACATATATATATATATA
>BOPN01006714.1:37500-45000 GCA_017312705.2 Penaeus japonicus
GTGTGTATGTATGTATGTATGTATATAGGTAGGTAGTTAGGTAAGTAGGTAGGTAGATAGGTGTGTGTTTATGTATGTATGTATGACTGTATGTATGTGTTTATGTATGTATGTATGACTTTATGTATGTGTTTATGTTTAATATCTTGACAAAACAAGAAAAATCTGACAATTAATTGATATGTAACGGAGTGACTACATTGTTCCATAGTTCGACCCCTCACCACTGTAATATTCTATTTAAATTTGTCCTGGACAAAATATTAGTTAGGGAAATATAGATTTTTTTGTTGTGAAAATTGTGACTCTGCAGCAATTGTTTAGATTTATTATAACACCAGGCAGGAAAGGCATTACTGCACTCGACAGCTGCAAGCTAATAATTAATTAAAGAATGGTTACTCATTTATGAATCAAAGCTCTCCACTAGCTCTATGAAGCTGGCACAGATACAGTCATAAGGTTGAATATGATTATCAAAGCCAACGCTTCTCTTATCTGTCCTCAACTTATGTATGACCATCTGGTTAGTGGGTAGTTTTGGGTGAGTTTTATTTTTCCGGTGAGTCTCGTTTACATACACAAGCTTGTTAGTTAATTAGTTTACGTAGTATTTTTATTATCATTATAATAATGATAATAATGATGATAACTATCATTATTATTATCATCATTGTTATAATCAATACTGTTCTACAATCATAACTGTTCAGTTACCATTATTGCTATTATTATCCCTATCTTTATAATTACTTATTTCTCATATCTTACACAATACAACTCATAATCTAGCATATTCAATATTGCTATTATTATCATTGTTATCATTATTATTATAACTATCATTATAATCTTTTGCTTTATCTCCTTCGTAAAATCGTAAACAGAAAGAAAGCAAACCTTATCACGATTCACCATTGAGAGGATGTCTATATCACCGAACCCAAATTTATGTGACAATTATTCTCTTTCACTCATCTCGGGAAACTTCACTTTTTTTATATTCTTATCCCTTTTTTTAAATATTGGCTTCCAAGAAAACATATGTTCGAAAAAAAGTGAACATACACAGAACCAATGCATATGTATGTTTGTTTGATAAGGCTAGTTAAGAGCTTTCCAACGAGCCATAGAACGCCTCTATCTCTCAATCATCACTGAAGATATTCAAGAAAAAAGCTCAATATTTTGCATGACTATGCAAAACTAATAAGAAATATCAAAATAAAACAGCCTTTGACTCACAACTCTACGAGAGCTTTCGAATGAGACCAAGAACAAGGCTCTACGTCATTCAGGGGCCGAGACATAGTGAACATAAAATTATATATGTTCCATGTATGTACGTTCTGTCTATCACTTAACATCTTACTCTTATTATAAGGTTCCTACTGTGCCCCGGGTTTTTCGGGGCGGGGGCCCTTGGCAGGGACCTAATCTATCTATATATCTACACACACACACACACACACACACACACACACACACACACACACACATATATATATATATATATATATATATATATACATATGCATATCCACACATACATTTCTCTCAATATTTCCCCGCCTTTCTATATATATATATTATCTATTTACCTATCTGTATAAGTATGTGTGTGTATATGTATTATATATATATATATATATATATATATATATGATAATGATGATAATGATAATAATAATAATAATAAAAAAGATAATAATGATAATACTGATGATGATAATGAAAATATCAATTTGAATTTTAATGCTGATACTGATACTAATGATAACAATAACGATAATGATAGTGATATTCATAACAAGGACTATAGTTAAAATAATAATAACGACAGTGATAATAATAAGAAAAAAATATGATAATTATGATAGTAATAGTACTAAAAATGTAAAGAAGACGATAATAATGATGGTAATAGTAACAACAATGTAAAGATAATGATAAAAATAATCATAATAACAATAACAATCAAGATAACGTTTTTTCTTCTTCTAATAATAACAACCATACGCCTGGTACCCTTGTTGCAAAACCTCGTTGCGTCTGCCAATCCGCGCCGTCCCTCACAGCACATGACACCTTGTTTACCTGTGTCTGACGTCGATCTGCTCAGGTGTCACCCTCTGCGTCCATAGTTCATGTCGACGTTAATTTAAGATCGAACGCACATGGTGCCTCGTGGCATTAAGCTCTGAGACAATAGAGGGTACTGAATATTACTTGATATGTATTTGGCTGTCACTGAGATTCTGATGGAAAGTAAAAGGACAAAGAGGTGGTCTAGGATAAGTTATGATGATGATGTTTGTTGTCATTGTTGTTTTTCAAAGACTGGTTGTGTCGAGTCTTTCTTTGGCTTTTGATGTTATTTTTTTTTGCCCTTGCTCATCATAGCTTTTTCCCCAAGCCCGTTTTAATATAAGGAAGACATAATTATACAATAGAACCTTATTTTTATATCTACATCATTGCACTCAATTAGGACAACAATCCCAAAGTTAGATAAAGAAATAAAATCCATTTCGTAATTAGAATCGCCGAAACAAAAGGAGAGAGAAAGAAAAAAAAAAAAGCCCACAGACTTTTCCTAATAATCCAGACGGTTCGCTGCTTAGAGATTTCCAGCCCGAACATTTGCCGTCAGATGGTGGCCCTATAGCGCGAAAATGCGAGGATCTTTTGCGTTCTATCATTAAGTGCTCACGCGCACGCTCGCTCGGCTGGGATGAAGCTTAATTCTGCGATAAAACAACAGCTCTCGACGCTCGGCAGTTCGCTGAAATTCCTGCTCCGTTATCATTCTCTCTCTCTCTCTCTCTCTCTTACTTCCTTTGTGATGTTGCATAATCGGTAGCCTCATATCTATTACTTTACTTTGATCTGGGTGCAAGATAGATTTACCATTTATGTCTCTTATTTCATGCTCGTAGCCTCCTTTCAGCGCTTATAGCCTATCTAGTCTTTAATATCCGGTTTTTCTTTTGTTTTAACAGATCGACATCAGTTCCCTCTTTGTTCCGCCGTTTATCTGAAATAGTGTATAAGCCTTTTCATTTAATTTTTCTTATTCAGCTTTTCCTCGTTCATCCTCTCGTCTCTTTCACAGCTCCATAGCTGGATTAGTCTGAGTATCACCAAACCACACTTTTATCAGGGTTTCTTTTCTTCTTCTCCCTTTGTCTCTTTTCAACCGGTTTCCTGATGATCTTTTTATTGTCTTTACTGTTTCCTCATCTTCTTCTTCTCTTTGCCATTCTTTCTCCTCCTTTCTTGTCCTTTATCTCTCTATCAGGACTTCTCTGTTCATCTCTCGATACCTTGTCTTTTTTTAACTTCTTTGTTTTCTTCCCCTCTCTTATCCATGACCATTCTCCCTTTGTTTCTTACTTCCTCTATCGTCTGTTCTTGATTCTTAGATTCGGACATTGTTCTACTTTCTATTATCTTTCTTTTCTTTCCCTTCTTTCGCATTTTTAAAAATCTTAATTACCTCCTCTTCTCGCCTTTCCCCTTCTCCCGCGTTGCCCTTCCCCTCTCTGAACGTCCAAAATGAACCTCAGTGCGACAAACAAACGAAATATTAGGCCATTGTACAAAGTCACAGACACAAATGCACGCACAGTACACACACACACACACATATTTCCTCTCCCACCCTTTCTCTCCCTCTCTTTCATAACCCATTATGGATATTATCTTATCTCTCCCACTCCCCACAGTTTGCCTTCCCCTATCCCTGCAACACGTGTCACGAGGGAATTAGCTAATTGTATCAAATAACTATTCATCGAAGGGGTCTGAGGACACGGTCATTATACAGCCTTCACTCAGGCAGGTGGTCGCCTCTCCCCTCGGCAAACCCTAGGCTCTTTCAGCATTTATAAAGGCTGTAAACAATCTATGAACTGAGGGAATAAAGTCAAAATTATCAGGCGAATAGAATGATTCTTCTCCACACCATATATTCACACACACACACACACACAGACAGACACATAGACACACACACACACACACACAGACATACACACACGCACACACACACGTATATACACACACACACACACACACACACACACACACACACACACACACACACACACACACACACACACACACACACACACACACACACACACACATATATATATATATATATATATATATATATATATATAACATATATATATATATATATATATATATATATATATATATATATATATGTATATATATATATATATATATACATATATATATATATATATATATATATATATATATATATATATATATATATATATATATATATATATATATATATATATATATATGTGTATACACACACACACACACACACACACACACACACACACACACACACACACACACACATATATATATATATATATATATATATATATATATATATATATATATGTGTATACACACACACACACACACACACACACACACACACACACACACACACACACACACACATATATATATATATATATATATATATATATATATATATTATATATATATAGACACGTATATTTAGTCAGGTTCCTAACTAAATGTCATATAAGCAAAAAGTAAACGGCGACGCGAGTGTCCCCCTCCGGTGGCGATGCACAAAGGTCAGGGATCTGCTAGTGAACCTTTCCGGAATGTCGCATTCCTGTTGACTGAGACTGACCACTCTCGCCATTGTTCGGGAATAAAATCTTGGAATTTTTCCTCCTCTCGGAAGGTGGAGTCGGTGTGGGAATAGGGGTCGTCAGCTCTGGTATTTCATGGCTTTTCCTGCGGCACACGCACACACACACACACACACACACAAACACGCGCGCGCGCGCACACACACACACACACATACACACACACACACACATAAACACGCCAATAATCGTTGCCTTTTTCTGTTAAATCCAGGATCATTCAATTTAGAAATATCATGATGATTGTAAAGGCAAATGTACCACAAGAATTGTTTTGAAATCTGTCTTAGCGTCGCGAATTAGTAGTCTATTTTCTTTCGAAATTCAACCATTATGCCAACTCGTAATAGCTTCATCAAAATGCTTTATATTTCATTCGTAATTTTTTTTTGGAATTAAAAGTTAATATCGATATATGCCGACTCATTATCTTACTTTTCAGAATAAAAGTAGGCATTTCAAAGTATAAGCGTCATCAAAAGGCTTTAAATTCTATTTATTTCATCAAAATTAAAAGTTAATATTTGTATATGTCGACTCGTTACCTTATATTTTATCATAAAATTAGGCATTTCAAAATATAGTTATACTGAATAAGGTAAATTCAATATTCAGTAACGATATACATATCCAGTTTCATATATGAAAGTTATGATTCGGGTGCCATGAATATTTTCACACGGGGATAAGCCAATACACACGCATCGACAAAACAAGAGTAAGATATGTTAGCAAAATAACACAGAAACGTGAAATTTAATCTAAAACATTTAAAGATAAGGAATAAGCGACTATCTACGTGATTGTTGTGATTGGTTCAGTAAGGAATTTTCGAATAATTTTCTATATACAGCGTTGTACATACATAAAAAGTATAATGCAGAAACAAACAGGTGTTTCTCAACAGAACTTATATATTTCTGTATGGTAATTTACTAGACCGTCCGCTGGCTAAGTGTGTCATCCACAAAGAGGGAAAAAATATACTGATTCTACTGATGTAAAACAATACCAAATTACTTTCCCAAAAAATAATGAACAAAATCCTCTTATTGTTGAAGATAAAGGTAACATTTATGTATTCTCTTCCGTTCTTACGTGGATTTTGAACTTTGATACCAAACAAAACATTTTCATCGGCTTCAGTTTGCTACTAACCGCCATCGAGAACCGTGTTCAATGTTTTATAAAAAAAAAGAAAAAAAAAAAAATCGTGTGTACGAAAAGTGTGTACAGATTTCGTATTTCCTTTCGAATAGTGCATTGTTTTAAGGAAGGATTTACGCAAAGTATCCAAATTTTCCCGACAATTTATTGGAATCGGAAATACATCGCGGATCTGTAAAAGAATGTGGCAAAAGCGTAAATCTTGCTTGGCTACATTTTCCTCTGCTTTTATTCCGGTTAAACAATACTCAGAGAGGGCGTAAGCAAACATGTGTTAGAGTGATTTTAGGATGTTTGTATGACGGCGTAAAAGCAATATCAACATACAACTAAGCTTTCAGCGCTGATATGTCTTCCGTACGGGACAGACAACAACAAAGAAATTTGAAAATCATGATGTTGAGAAACACTTGAAATATTCCACACTTCCATACTCCATCGGAGCAATCAGCAAAATGACTCTCCAGGGTAACGTGAGGGATAATATTTGGTAACAGGGCGGGTCTGGGAATTAATATTCCCCTGGGCGCTTTAGGTTGAGTGTTTTGGTTTCACATCCATCATGCGGAAGTGAGATGTAGGTAAAAGGTAGCAAATAATCTGAAAAAAAGAAGAACTGTAGAAGTTTTTCCAGTTGGGAAAATAAACGCATTTACACATTAAATTAAGAGCGCCAAAAAATATGAAAACTACACATCAATTGACCCTTAAAAATCAACGTTATTTCGTGCGTTCCCGAGGGAAAATATCGAACTCAATGGGCCTCTCTGTGGGAAACAGAACGCAAGAGCAGAGAGTTCATAAGTAACCCATCATGAGGTCGGCCATGAGGGAGGAACGGTCGAGTGGCTGAATTAACGAGTGGCCTCTTGGGGAGGAGGTAGGTGGAGGGGAGGGAACGGGAGGGCAGTGGAGGGGAGGGGAAGAGAGGGAAAGGAAGGAGAGGAGAGGAAAGGACTGCGATCGAGAGAATCTTGGGTCATACGGTGGGTGGTAAGACTGAAAGGAAGAAATGATCGCAGTCATCATTCTCATGACAATCATCTCACTCATCATGATTATTGAAGGCTTACCACGTCCACGATTTGATCTTTCTTTCTACATTCACATCAGTGGTTCATAAACGTCATTTAATCACATATCATTTTGAAGCTTTGCAACCGGCAACTGCTCACCCGATTTAGTTTTACTTGTAAATATTGAATATATTGAGATACTGAAATTACCATCTTTCTTGAATCTTACAAACATAGCCTGATCGCAAGATAAGATTGAATACATATGTTAAATAAATAGAACAGGAAAAAGACTAAGTATTGGAGGTAAGTCTTGTACCCAATGGAAACGGTGTCATGTACGGTATACCCCATTTTGGGAACCTTTAACAAATATTATCTACCTCTCCTTCTCCTTCTCTTGTTGAGTTTCTCTTTTTCGTAAAAAAAAAAAAAAAAAATGCTTACTATCATGATCAATATCACTATCATTGTGATAGTAACGGTGGCCATTTATAAATGATGATAACTATCGTCATTGTTATTGATATTATTGTATGTATTTTTTATTGTTAGTATTTTTAACATCGATTTGCTGTCTG
>BOPN01006714.1:50000-57500 GCA_017312705.2 Penaeus japonicus
TGGAGAAATATCGGTTGGGAAACATGGAATAGGCACCAGAAATGAGAGAGGGCAAAGATTGATAGAATTCGCCGAAGCTCGATCCCTTAAAATTATGAATACATTCTTCGAAAAGAGACCCGGGAGGAAATGGACATGGAAATCACCATCCGGCATTAAAAACGAAATTGACTTCATAATCACCAATAGGCGTGACATCGTACAAGACGTAACCGTTATCAATAAAGTAAATGTCGGTAGCGACCATAGACTGGTCAGGAGTAGAGTTAAGTTACAGCTAAGAAGGGAACGAAACAAGCTCATACAAAAGCCTCTCGCTAATCTAACCAACATCAAGAATAGGGCGACGGAATTCAGTATCAACATCCGAAACAAATACTCAGCTCTCGAAGAAGATCTTGACATAGACCAAATGAACGACCAATTCAGTGAGATATTAATGGAAGCTGCACTTGAAATAGGGGTAAAGACGAAAAAGAAAAGTTCAGTAAGCTTTCGGTGGAGACAAAAGAGCTTATGAAACAACGTAGGAGGAAGTAAATAACATCAATCAGAGACAAGATAGAATCAACAGAGCTGACTAAGACGATAAATAAGAAGAAGAAAGAGGATGTACGCAAATTTAACATACGAAAAATAAACGAAGCTCTGCTTGCCGGCACCAGCCTTAAGGCAACAAGGAGGCTCGGAATGCGGAAAAACCAAATGTATGCAGTAAGAAACCCAACGGAGAGGTGACATACAATAAAAATGAAATTATCAAAGTAATAGAAGACTTCTATCGCAATCTATACCACTCAAACGACCAACCACATACGGAGACAAACACAACAATTGGAGATGTTCCAAACATCACGGTAGATGAAGTAAATAGGGCACTAAAAAGCATGAAAAGAGGAAAAACACCAGGAGAAGACGGCATCAGTGTAGATCTTATTCAAGACGCAGGAGAGATTGCGGCAATGGCAGCAGTCTTTATAACCAGATGTCTAGACGTCGGTAAAATTCCGAAGGCCTGGAAAAACGCAATAATAATTTTAATACACAAAAAGGGAGACACAAAGACTTAAAGAATTACCGACCTATAAGCCTCCTCTCAGTAATCTATAAACTGTTCACAAAATCATCACAGCCCGTACCACCGATACATTAGATTCAAAACAACCCAGGGAACAGGCAGGGTTCCGCAGTGGATTCTCAACTAAAGACCATATCCACACACTAGCTCAAATAAGGGAGAAAACGAACGAATAGGAAGCCCCTGTGTATGGCATTCGTAGATTATGAAAAGGCATTCGATACGGTACAGATATCTGCAGTACTAGATGCAATTCATAAACAAGGAGTAGAGGAAATATACTGCAGATTATTAGAGGATATATATAGAGATGGTACAGCGACCGTCAAAATCCACGAAGAAACCAATAAAATACCAATAAAAAAGGTTGTTAGGCAGGGCGACACCATCTCTGAACTATTTACAGCCTGCTTAGAGGAAGTATTCAAAAAGTTAGACTGGAAGAGAGAGTTAAAATAGGGAATGAGCACTTAAGCAATCTTATATTTGCAGATGACATTGTTCTCTTCAGCAATTCAACAGATGAACAACAACAATTAATAAGCGATTTAAATAAAGAGTCTGAAGATTGCCCTTAAAATGAACATGGAAAAGACTAAAGTCATGTTCAACAGTCAACCCCAGTTAAGCAAATACAAATACAGGGCGAGGTACTAGAAGCAGTGAACGAGTATGTATACCTAGGGCAACATTCAGTCGAGTACATCCTGCGAAGCCGAGATAAAACGGCGAATCAGGTTAGGTTGGAGTGCCTTCGGTACACATAGTAAAATATTATTGTCATCTGCCACTATGTCTAAAGAGAAAGATTTTTGACCAATGTGTCCTCCCCGTCATGACATATGGATCAGAGACATGGACTACGAGAGGAAATTATTAAGCGCCCAAAGAGGAATGGAAAGACTTATGCTAGGAGTTAAGCTTAAGAGACAAGAAAAGGGCCACATGGATCAGGCAGCAAACAAAAGTAGAGGATATACTCAAGACCATCAAAAAGAAAAAGTGGCAGTGGGCTGGACACATATATCGGAGACAGGACAACAGGTGGACAAAGAAAACAACAGAATGGGTAATACACGACACAAAAAGACCCAGGGCAAGACCAATGACTAGATGGCGGGATGAAATAGCAAAATTCGCAGGAGTAAACTGGAATCAGAGGACACAAGACCGGAATGACTGGAAAAGATTGAGAGAGGCCTACGTCCTGCAGTGGATTGATACAGGCTGATGATGATGATGATGATGATGATACATATATGTATACATATATATATATATACATATATATACATATATATATATTACACACACACAATCACATACACTCACATACACTCACATGCACTCACACACACACATACACATGCACACGCATGCTATTCGTTCTCTTTATCATTTTTGGAAAGTTGGAAGAAAATACCATAGAAAAAAATGCAAATTTTTAAGGATCACTGTTCCAGCGAGATGTACTACAATATATGTATATATATATATATATATATATATATATATATATATATATATATATATATGTGTATGTGTATGTATATATATGTGTATATATAATGTAAATATATATATATATATATATATATATATATATATATATATATATATATGTATATATATATATATATATATATATATATATATATATATATATATATATATATATATATAAATACTGAATTGATACTTAACAGGGTAAAAATAAAATTGTATTCATTATTTTTATTATTTTACAGCCAGTGCAGCTTTGTGATATGACAATATTTTTATTCTTTATTCACTCTGGCTTTCCTTGATAATGGTTACATTGGGGCATAATTGTACTGTAGGGAAAACTATAATAAATTTTGTAAAACTGATTTGTTTATTTTTTTATCATCTTTATTGATTCAGTACTGAAATGTTAATTTGACTTCATACGACATACTAAATAATAAACCCCTGGTCATGTGTACCAACCTACTATGAGGGAGAGTGGGTTTATTGGCACACCACATGCATTTTGGAAAATAATGATAATAATGATAACAATAATAGTAATAATAAACAAAACTGAAGCAAATGAGGTAAGGGGGGAGGGAGATGGGAGGGGGGGAGAAAGTAGTATAATATTTGAGTAGGCCTGAGCTACTGTATGGATGAGTTACAGAGCACGGATTTTGTATCATGAAAGTGGAGTTGTGTTTTTGTTTACATCTTTGTACTAGAGTTTTTTAAAGCAAGCAGTGTTTATAGTTTATAGAATTGGCCTTTTGAGTACGTGTCATGAACCCTATCTCAAGTCAGATCATTGCAAGGTATTTTAGTTTCATTTACTTGTTAATAATCATGTTGAATTTGTTTTTTGCTATTTGATATATACTTATTATCCAGAATAAGATATCAGATATTCTTTTAAGGTTATAACTGACTTTGCTACCTAAGTCTTCTGTAAGTGTACATCCCTTTAAGTGTGTATTTTTTGTTGTTACCATTTACAGAACCTAATATAAACTAACAAATCAAAGAATTTATTACTGGATGAAGTGTGAAAAAAAAAAAAAAAAAAAAAAAAAAAAAAAAAAAAAAAAAAAAAAAAAAAAAAAAAAAAAAAAAAAAAAAAAAAAAAAAAAAACGTGAAATTAGCTTTGTTATGGGTCTTAACATTATGCACACAGCCATTATAATGTATATTCATATAGACGAAGATTAAAACCACATAATTTCCCTTATCAATTTCGAAGACTTTTGCCTTTTTTGTATTTGATACCCAGTGCAGGAAGTCAATCTCAAGATTAAATTCCTTTAACTTTAATCATTGTCTCAACATGATTCAGGGTCATTATGTAATTGAACTCGGTTAGGAATTTAGAAAATATATGCACAAAGCTCTTTTTCCCAATCATTTATACAGCATTTTCCGCTGTTGGAAATGAAAATGAAGAGACCTGAAGATCCCGCATTCTTAATAGCAATGAGACTGCGGAGGAGAACCACGAATAATCAAGAGGAATAATGATATAGGAAACAGAAAAAAATGAAAAGGAAAAGTAACACAAATGATACTAAAACGCATTGAGAATATAGAAATGCAGAATAAATGCCGATCGAAGAAATGATTCAAATAAATGCGTGTAAATATATAAACTAGTTACATTCCCTTCCGCCAAAATTAACCACAAAAATATCTATGACTAATATGCTCAATGATATAGTAAATGCAACAAATGATCATTTACCTTATACTACTACTACTGATACTATTGTAACTACCACTACTGCTCCTGCAACTGCAATAACGTTCACACGAGAGTTTTGATCGTAAATTTGGCTCGATGTGACGTGAGGAATGGAGAAACCACTTCGTTATACCGCACATTGGTTGCCATGTTAACCGGAGTGATGCCGCCCACGCCAGGATAACCCTGGCTACCGTCCGCCCCAAGACAACCCTGTGTAATACTAGGCAGTGCCCCCGCCACGACAATAAAGTTTAGTTGCCTGTCGCTAACTTGTGTTAACGTTGTGTTCACCTAAGTCATGTGGTTCGTGATTGTAGAGAGCTAGAGCCTACTGCCCTTTTTCGTCCGTTCACATGGCGTACATGGGGTGGATGACTTTCCTTTCCAGATCGCATGTGGCGAACCGAGGATGCGCTATACAAGAGGCGAACATCACCACCAACACACAGTCACCCAGCACAATCCCCTTCCCGTTGTTTAGCTGCCCATCACCGGGGTCAGGCGGTTCGGTTCCTACGAGTTTGATGCCTATGTAGCAGTCGTAAATACTTTTAGCTTATATACCGTCGGCCTATCGGGTCAGTCGATACTGTCATGCGGTGCCCCCCTCTTGCCCACTTGTGTAATTAAAATGAATGCTCTCGTATTTTTAGGTTTTGATAGTGCCATCAGCATCATTCTCACGGTTACATTATATACATTTAATATTTGTACTCCTCACAGACCGTCGCCCTGGCTCGTTCGCGGTGCCAACGGCGCAAAATTGAACCTATTTGGAGAAACCCTTCTCACGGTGACGCTCTCACATAACACTTAATCACAACCTTTTGTCATTACTAATGATCCAGCCATACCATAAGATATCCTCGATCGTAATTTCTTGCATTGACATTGACCACAATCCCACTGGAGACAGAACCCTGGCCCTGCATGTGAAGCTGCAATGGAGAATAAACTTTGAAACTCGGAAGAATTGTCAGACTCACAACTCTCCGAGCATATGATCTGCTGTTGTGCTGTGCCCCATTTTCATACGCTATGTTCGGGATATATGCTGAATGAGTTGTATAGAAAACCAACGAAGGAAAAAAAAAAAAAAACAAAAAAAAAAAAACAGGTCAGACCACTGCAGACCAGGTATACAGTATACCCTCCGGCAGATGCGACAAGGTATCCATGAGTGAGGCAAAGCGTGGACTCCATGAACAACGATTCGACCATTCGAAGCCATGGCATCATTAGCGCCTGCGTTGTTCCCATCGCCACCGAAGAGCATCTCCCCAAGAGGTCCCAAGCCTCCATTATCAAACCAGGATTGACTCCACCCCAAAGGAAGACGATAGAAGCGGCATTAATACGATCAGCATAAAACATAAACACCGCAACGGGGGAACTGCGAATAATCCAAGGTCACTGAGGTGATTTGACAGCTGTAACATTCCTATAGCCCTTTCTGTCTCTCATGTATAGTATGCCCTGAAGAAGCAACAAGACAAAAATGCCTTTGTCATATTGGCTCGTTTTCCTGTTTTTCCCTATAAATGAATAAATAAAACAAGACGACTGGCAAGACAACGGCATAATGAATATAAACTAATATAGCAAGTCAACAAGATGGATACTACTAGTGCTACTATTGCTACGTGGAGCTTTTGCGAAATTTAAATAACTACACGCGCGTACACACGCACACGCAAACGCACACGCACACGCACACGCACACGCACACGCACACGCACACACACACACATACACGCACGCACGCACACACACACACACACACACACACACACACACACACACACACACACATATAAATACACAGAAAAAAAAATTCTACCCACATAAACATACATGAAAACATACACATATTTACACATACATTACACAGGATTTAGATGTGTTTATATTTTACGCCAAGGAAACAAAAATGCATCTGCCATATTGGCTCGTTTTCCTGTTTTTTTTCTCTTCGTTATTTTGTGTACAACTTTTGTTATCATGACTGGCCATGAGGGAATGAGTTATATAGTATCTCTATGACATTTGCACTGTTGTTGGAATATTGCAATTTTCGGAAAGTTTAGAGGCTCCCGAGCTTAGATAAATGTAACACGCTTCATATACGATTGGGATTCTAATGCTGAATGCCTCTACAAGTAAAGCATTAGATGCCTTTATGACCTGAACAACTTTTATGATGAAACTCTACGGCAAAGAACGTTCTCAAAACACTTGTAATGGTCAATACAGAAAATAATTATGACCTCTTCAGTAAGCATTACACTTTTTATTCGACCATCCAGACATTATAATCATCACAGTGCCTTAAGGTGATCGTGGCCACGTGGTCATTTCAAAATAGCCAAATGCGATTTCTCAAGGGATTACTATACGACTTTGATTGAGGGAAATGAAAGTGCCTTTCACCAAACCTCCTCTGACAGCACGGTATTCAAATGAATGAATTGCAAAACGAATAAAAGGGATATTATGCCTTGAAAACCAATATAGCGAAAAGGCCTTCGCCATATTCGTGTGTGTTTCCCGCTATTCCCGTTGTTGTTTTGTTTACAACACCTTCAACCTTCAAGATACTGATTTTGCAATACATCGTGACCTAATCTGTGTGTGTGTGTATTTATGTATATACACATGTAATTATGCAAATGTTTTTATATATACATATGTGTTTGTATATATATATATATATATATATATATATATGTATATACATAACATTCTATCTATCCATCTATCAATCTATCTATCTGTCAATATATATATATATATTTTATTAAAGAATGCTATAATCTGTAGTAGTAGTATTAATGGTGTTACTATTTTCATTGTAGCTAATGTTTTTTTTGTTTTTTCTTTTTTTTTCTATATTTCTTTTTTATGTGTGTGTGTGTGTGTGTATGTATATATATATATATATATATATATGTGTGTGTGTGTGTGTGTGTGTGTCTAAGTGCACACACACACACACACACACACACACGGTATCAGGCATCCTATCCCGGTGCATTAGTCATAGCATTTAGTAAGTGGTAGTAGTAACAATGCTAATATAAGTGATAATAACAATCATAATGATAAAGAAAATAATAATGATGATAATCATAAAGATGATGATAATGATAATGATGATTATAACAACACAATTTTGATAATGGTAACAAC
>BOPN01006715.1:0-10000 GCA_017312705.2 Penaeus japonicus
ATATATACATATGTGTATTTATTGGTGTGTGTGTGTATCAAGTAATACGACATTCTAATGATATATTCTGATCAAGCTACCGAGTCCGTTATTTTTCATTTTGCGTTTTTACCATCATATATAATTTTTGGATGCGACATTTATAAATGGATGATTTTGCCATCTTTGGACAGCTCGTAAAACAATAATTAGACTCACAGCCTGTTCACCTTTGCAATAGAATGCCCGAAACGACGAGAAGATTATACAGATGTCTATCTATGTATGCCTCGCGGTTCAACATTATTTCCACTGATCATAATTTTCTAAATATGTAACTAGATCATCACACACACAAACACACTCACTCACTCACTTACTTACCTACTCATTTAGACACACACACACACACACACACACCACACACACACACACACACACACACACACACAGACATACACACCACACACACACACACACACGCACAGAGTTCTCCCTCTCGCACGCACACACACACACACACAGAGTTCTCCCCCTCGCACGCACACACCGACCACCCAATAGCTCAGCTGCCACTTTCAATCAGCTGCCACAGAAGCATTACGCTGTACCTGCCCCAGGAAACAGGTACCGGCGACTTGACTGATGGGCAGGTGTGGCTGAGGCTCCCGGATGTACCTGGAAAAATCAACGTGTTCTCGAAGAATACGAAAGAGAGGGGGGTGGGGGAGAAAGAGAGAGAGAGAAAGAGAGAGAGTGAGTGAGAGATAGAAAGAGAGAGAGAGAGAGAGAGAGAGAGAGAGAAACTAAAAATCATACTAACTGACAAAAAGAGAAGAGAGAGAGAGATACTAACAGACAGACATATAGCCATAGTCATAAAGTTCCTAACAATCTGACAGACAAACCGACAGACAGTGAGAGGACGGTCCCCACCCCGGCGTGCCTGTGTGGGGGAAGGGGAACGAACACCGGAGAGAGAAGGCGAAAATGAGAGATAATTCTCATACGGAATATTTACCTGGCACTAGGCTCGATTCCAGGAAATTTCATTCAACGGAAAACCCAAGTACATACTGGTATTCAGTTTGATTTTCATTTTATGATTCATCTTTTTTCGCTCGTGTGTTTATTTTTTTCTTTTTTTTATTCTTTTCAAGTAGGTTGATAATTGGTTCATGGTGAAGATTTATCATGATGAGGATAGTGATGGTGTTAACAATGATGACAAGGATAATGAATGAAACAAGACTGATAAATGAAAATAATAGTCATGACGATGATGGTGATGATGGTGATGATGATGATGATGATAGTGATGATGATGATAATGATGATGATGATGATGATGATGATAGTGATGATGATAATTGTGATGATGATGATGATAATAATAATAATGATGGGGATGTGGATGATAATAAATAATAAAAATGATGATGAAGAGCCTGTGTTGACAAACTGGCCACATTTTCCAGAGCTAGAGATCCATTTGGGTACATAGAAAGATATACTATAACACTTACGAGAAAGTACAGGGTCTGGGACAATTTATACTTACGGAGGCTGCCCAAAGGACGTTAAGTGGGGCATGTCTATATGAGAGGAAAGTCAAACAACTTTTAGAACACAAAGAGCACGTTAAAGTTGAAGAGTTCCGTATTTACCTCCTTGCCAGTCTCTCCAGCCCTTCGCAATCAGGGCGAAAGAAACGTTCGTGATTTATACATCGCCAGCTGTGTGTCGGCGCAGAATTACTAAAACAGGACCAACTTTTTGGGTTTTGGTGAAATATCACAAAATTTTCGTAAGATCTAATTTATTTTGCATCTGTACCCCTTCTCTCTCTCTCTCTCTCTCTCTCTCTCTCTCTCTATCTATCTCTCTCTCTCTCTCTCTCTCTCTCTCTCTCTCTCTCTCTCTATCTATCTATCTATCTATCTATCTCTATCTATCTATCTATCTATATCTCTCTCTCTCTCTCTCTTTCTCTCGCTCTGTAAGACACCGACATTGCATATCATGTGACCCAAGACACTGATTAGTCTTCACTAAATCAGTTCAGTGTTGTGAAGCAGGCATGCTGTTTGACCTGATGTTTCCTGCTTCCTTTAACTATACAGCCGCCCTAGCAGCTGTCTTTGCTTGTGGAAACCCTGAGCCATAGAAAGTATCCCTAGAGGTGTACATAAGACAGAACAGAAGGAACCCAGAAGAGAGAAGGCACACAGAGAGAAGAACAGGCAGAGCGAACAGCTCTGACCTCGGGCATTCGGGCGGAGCCAAGTGTATTAACCGATTCCACTAACAAAGACTATCCGCCTGTTTTCCTCATTGGGTGACAACGGGCGATGCTAGTGGGTTACAACTGCTGGCAGCTAGCGGGTTACTCTCTCTCTCTCTCACTATTCTCTCTCTCTCTCTCTCTCTCTCTCTCTCTCTCTCTCTCTCTCTCTCTCTCTCTCTCTCTCTCTCTCTCTCTCTCTCTCTCTCTCTCTCTCTCTCTCTCTCTCTCTCTCTCTCTCTCTCTCTCTCTCTCTCTCTCTCACTGTAAGCCACTGATTTTCCGGACTATTACTATTATTTGATTGTAATACAGTCTTTGCAATGCTAGTTCCTCAAGACACTGTTTCCTAGTGACTAGCGGAAGTACTGACCCACACCTGCTTCCTGCCCCGACCTTCAGCTGTTCACATCTGCCACACCTAAACGTGTACCGAACCGGAAGCACCATTAAAATCTATTCGTTAACCCAAGTACATTTTATATGTTATAGCAGGAGGAATCTGTAGACAACTCCCTTCAGCTGTTTTTGTTGATCGAATGGCCTGAGGCAGGGAAAGTGACACAGAGTTAACAGTGTCACCACCGAAATGGGTCATAAGAACAAGAGGTAAAGGTGGATCAGGGCAGAGAGACAAACAAGAGGTCAGACAAGAGCGAACATTCGGCCTAGTGTATTAACAAGTGTCCAGAATAAAGACCATGGCACATGAACGTCTGTCTGTTTATTCCACCGGATCGCAACCAGGGCATCCAGTACTTTACAACTCTAGCAGCGGGTTACAACAACTGCTTGAGTGGTGGGTTATAACCGCTGGCAACAGGCGGCTTACAACAAGTGGCAGCAAGCGGGTTACACTCTCTCTCTCTCTCTATCTCTCTGTCTCTCTCTCTCTCTTTCTTTAACCCTTTCTCTCTCACCCTTTCTCTCTCCCCGTCTCTCTCTCACCCTTTCTCTCTCTCTCGCTCTCTCGCTCTCTCTCTCTCTCTCTCTTATTATGGATTGCAGGACTTTTGACATTCATTTCAGACATCCCCAAAGTGCCACCATGGGAGAACCAGGAAATTAAGGTAGATGTCGATCCACTCTGTATGAATAAGAAGCTGTATGAACCAGGTCAACTTAAATCAAGATGTGGGCATAAAATAAAGAGTCTTGCTATTGCTCATGTCTATTGCGATGGGTCAGTTTTGAAGGATGGCAGAGCAGGATGTGGGATTATCATCAGACAGTTCACTGCAAGTGGCGTGGTCACCACAAGCAGTGGGATAAGACTGAGTAATCATATATCATCAACACAGGTTGAGTTATGGGCAATACTGACGGCACTCAAAAAGATTGGAATGATTGATAAAGATGCATTCTCCTTTGTGGATAACAGTGGAGCGCTGGACTCTCTTGACACCAGGAACCCTGTGTTTGAGCACATTGTTAATGAGTGCCGATCGATTGCTCATAGGCTGAGGCCAGAGACGTGTGATTACATTCGTCTGGTTCCCATCGCATGTCGGTATCATCCTTGATGAGGCTGTGGATGAGGTAGCGAAGGAGGCAGCTAAAAAATGTGAGGTGGACATTCAAACAGCTCAGACTCTTAAGCAGGCAAGGAGCGATATCAAGAGGATACAGTTAGCCTATGATGAGATTAAGAAAGTCAAGTCGATTGAGATGAGTGAAACCTTGCAATACTATATGCATCTAGCGATGAACACAGACTTCACTTATGGGAGGGGCAAGAGCAAGTGGAAAGACTCTGTGTATATGAGACTTAGGTTAGGGTATAAATACCATTGGCAGTTAGGTGTCCCGACAGGTGAACCGGAAAAGGAATGTAGGGTGTGTAAGTCACCAAGGCCACACACCTTAGTACATTACATCTTACAGTGTCCCATGCTTCAGGTTTACAGAAACTCAGAGATAGCTGGACTCCCTGAACAAGCTGTATGGATATTTAGAAATGGCCAGGTAATAATTTTTTTGAAGAAGTAAAAACACTTTGCATCGATTACATAATTGTATTTGACAACTGTGCATATCCGATTGTAACTTCCCTTCTGTCGAGACTATGATAGCCCAAGTAGGATTTTATTGAGATGTGGATGAATATCATTTATGATACACCATCCTGTTGAATACAAACATATTTTTTTACTTTCTGATAAATTCTTTCCTCCAAGAACATTTTTATGTTTTATTAACATATATGTGCGTCACATATTCAAGTATGTAATTATGTGACCTCAGGAGAGGACTTAGCATGCTGAGGGTGATAATTTATACTGTTATATCACTCTCCTGATATGTAAACATTTAACTCTGTATGCTTGTGATTGACCCGCCTTTTGTTCTGTGTATATTTCAACATGTTGACATAGCTGTAAAATTTTGTAAAATATATGTAAGCCCAAAGAGGGACTAAAATTAGGGTGAGGATAACCTAAGTTACCTCATCCTTTTGAGATGTACGTAATCACTTGCCTCAATAAACTTGTCAAAGTCTCTCTATCTATCTATCTATCTATCTCTCAGTCCCCCAATTTCTTTCTCTTTCTTTCTCTCTCACTCACTCTCTCTTTCTCTCTCTCTCACTCTTACTGTCTATCGTTTTCTCTCTATCTATCTATTTTTCTATCTATCTATCTCTCTATCTATCTATCTCTTTCACCCTCTCTTTCTCCCTGTGAGATGTACTTCAAGTGCTACTTGAGGACAGGCTACTTTTCCACATGGCTACCATGGTGCTCTGGCATGCCCACACAGAACAAGGAAAAAAACGACTAGGAATGTAACAAGAGCCGACCTGGCAGGTCAGGTATAAAGGTTGACCTAGGAGTCGGTCAGTCAGTCAGACTCTCACTCACACACTCAATCTCCAATTGAATGTGTCGTTATCCATCAATAAGGGAATCAAGACCCACCAAATACCTTTTGTGAGAGTAGCAGCAGTGGAAAGCACATTCTGCAACCCTGACAGAGTGGTTGCAGCGATGGGAACCCACACCACCTCACAAACTGGTGGCCATGGG
Organism: Penaeus japonicus; assembly: GCA_017312705.2. Classification (NCBI taxonomy): domain Eukaryota; kingdom Metazoa; phylum Arthropoda; class Malacostraca; order Decapoda; family Penaeidae; genus Penaeus; species Penaeus japonicus. Next base: position 5,290 of record BOPN01006715.1, read on the forward strand.
ACCCATTCTGCTCACTCTCACAAACCGGTGTCAGAAATGAGATCCACTACAAATAGCTGGAAAAGGATATTGCCTCTGAAAATGAAAAGACCTATTGTACTTCACTCGTCACGTGATCTCACACGGGATCTTGTCCCTCAGCCCCCAGGCTACCTGTCACAGTGCAGAGAAGCTTGAGTTCCGCTACAGACAACCTGCAATGTCAAGAGTTGTTAAGACGTAAGGCCATAGGAAGATCCAGACAATTCCAACATCAAGATTTGGAAACATAAGTCCCTGGCTACGCAGTTTGCAAGGAAGAACAAGATCTACGGGCAAGATGGACCCCTCCACAACGGTGTGGGTGTTGGTGCATAATCAGATAAAGTTCATCTAGGTTTGTTAAATCTTCGCAATCATGTTTTAAGAGAGACATAGTAAGGCGCACTATTCTCTTTCCTATCATTTTTTTATATTCATATTAACCATATGGAATACGGAAAATGAATTATGCTTTCTCCTTTTGTTATTCATATTAATTAGCTACAATCTAATATCATTCTCAATTTGTTCGCATTTGGTATATTTCAAATTGTCTCATTAAATTAACGAATTGCACTTAATTCATTTTCTTCATTTATCATCTATATTAGTTAAGCTTAAGCAAGTCACATGTCGAATAAACGCACTTATCCATAAACGACTTTCCCGACATAGAGCCAGAGAGCTAAGTTGCCATAAGTCGTTTCATTTCACCGTGAATCTTATCTACAGGGTCAATTGCTGCTTATATATTTCCGACTCGGATTAACTTCATGATGATCATCAGTTTTCATTCCTTGTGGGATTCTGGTGCGAATTCAAACTCACCTTAAGCTACAACTTCGCCGGTCAAACGCAATTTGGCGTAAAATTATTCCCTAAATACAACCACAGACATAAGGGCTGCAGTAAGACGTTTGCAGATGCAGCAACCCAACTATCCAATTGAAGATTGAACAGAATAATCTCGATTCAGATCAGTTCATTATTATTATCATTATTCATTAATCATATGATTATTCGCATATGTCAAGTGTAAATTCATGGTTGATATTTTTGTCCTAGCTAATTCTTACAAAAGCATGAACATTAAATGTTAATTTCACTACAGTATTTATTTCATTTCATTGTTTAGAAAAAATAATTCCATACAAACTTGAAATAATACATCTTACTCACTCATATTACATATACTCACAATCTGTGTGACCTACATTCACTTTCAGCTCACAAACTCATTCCTCGCTGTAAATGCATCATCTACTCTTCTTTGAATTAACTCATCCCACGCATCTGTTCACAAACACACTTGACACTGCGATTGTGTCATGGCATGAAATTAATTAATTCACAGTAATTCCGTAGGACGATCCTTCACCCACAATATTATTTTATTCCCCTTACATGGTCGAAAGTAAAAGTGGATAGTTATTAGCATTGTATTTCTGTAAACTTATCATATATTATTTTACTCTTACATTAACTACTTACAATTTTGTTCACGAACATACTTGACACTACGACAGTGGCGTAAAACGAATTAATGAATTCAGATGGCAATCCGGTAGATGATTAGTGCCACCCACATATATCTTTTATTGCCCTAGGTTTGTTGATACAATAATTAGATAGTTATTTGCACAATATTTTACTACCTTGTAGCATTCTCTCTTATGTATTATGAGATTTGCAGTGGTTCAAGTAAACCTTTGGGGGCTACCACTGTTGTCTCAGAAACTTGTAGTTTTTCTTGTAGTTCAAGTTGTCCTTGCAAGCAACTCCCTCCTTTATCTATCTTTATTAGAAAAAATAAATTCAACTTAAAAAACTGCAAAGTCAAAGAAAGAAAAAGAAATAATGATAGAAAATATATATTTATGTACACACTCCTCTCCTACTCTCTGTTCGTCTTTCTTTCTTTCTTCCCTTGGCCCTGTATGTATAAGGTTATCAAGCAGATATGTGACACGCCAAGAACTACGAAACGAGACCCGGAATGCGGTCGCCCAAGATACTACGTTCGTGAGCTCAGCAGTAGCAGACGCCAAAAACGCCCAGAAGAGAGAGCATGGCTGACATTTTCCAGCGACCAAGAGTGTATCACCCGTCAAAGAAGACAGCCAGACACCCTTAATTAATGAAATGGAAGACCCACCTGCTAAATAACTACAAAGCAGCAGCAAAGGACAGAAGAATATAGAAAACGAGGGAACGAATGCGACAGAGCAACCAAGCTCGCTCTTCAAGCACACTTCAGCTTAATGACTTGAGGACAAGCTTAAATAAGTGGCCGAGCAATATGTGAGACGTAATTCAAGTGCCTCTTGAGGACAGGCTGCTTTACCGTATGGTTGCCACGTGGTTACCGGATTGTGCTCTGGCATGCCCACGCAGAACAAGGAAAAAAACTGACAAGGAATGTATCTAGAGCCGACCTGGCAGGTCAGGTATAAAGGTTGACCTAGGGGTCGGTCAGTCAGTCAGACTCTCTCACTCACACACTCAACCTCCGATGAAGAGTGGTAGCTACCCCCCCCCCCCCCGCCTCTGCCGTGAAACACACCAGCCTAACAAGAGACGTCAGACAAGACAATTTTTCGAGTCGAGTTGAAAACAAAGACTGTAAAGTGTGCAAGCAACTATTTGCTCACACATTATATCATGGCATGTCCACTGATTGAAGAATTTACACACAGAGATGGACATGAAACTATGGATAATATTGCTACTGATATGATCGCAAATGATAAACTTCGCCACATGCTGAGGAAGTACAGTAATTTTGCTTCCAGTTAATAAATGCTTTATCTATTTCTTTAACCAATAATGAATGTTCACATTTCTTTAGTGGCAGCATAGTTTTATATTATGGTGCATATATATGAAGTAAAATTAATTTGTGAATGATATAGATCAATGATACCATGTAATTATATGATTATTGTAAATGACAAGTAGGCGTAGTCCCTATGCCTTTTCAAATATGTGCTCTGCACTGTACTGTACCAAATCAATCTCTTTCTCTCTCACACACATACACAGTCCCTCTATTTATCTATCTATCTATCTATCACTATCTAACTGTCTCACTCCCCCCCCCCCACCCCCCACTCTCTCTCTCTCTCTCTCTCTCTCTCTCTCTCTCTCTCTCTCTCTCTCTCTCTCTCTCTCTCTCTCTCTCTCTCTCTCTCTCTCTCTCTCTCTCACCCCCGCCCTCTGTGTGTGTGTGTGTCCCTCTCTCTCTCTGCATAACAAATATTTAAACATATGTGTCAAGTGTTATGATCATATTATATGCGAATATTCAATTGAATATTATTTTTAACTTATCGTACCCGAGGATAAACATCAACTTGTTCAAAGGGGAAAAATGTTTCCGACAGTCCTTTCAAAGGACACCGATCCAGTGATGCTCTTGGCTATTGCAAAGCAGGATAAATAGGTGAAGAATGACTGACATTTTTATTCCCATTTCAGAGAGAAACATACTATTACAAGAATACACACACGCAACAGCCGCATACACATACACACCAGCACATGCTCACAACACACACACACACACACACACGCACACACACACACACGCACACACACACGCGCGCGCGCGCATACACACACACACACACACACACAAACGCACACATATTCACTCACACACACACACTTACACACACTCACACACACACACTTACTCACACACACACACACAAACTCACTCACAATTAATTTATCTGTATGCCTTAGTCACACCTCAAATCCTACGCAGTTAAGAAACCTCGCCGAATCACACTAAACATAAACATCTTCTTCAGTGCGATGCCTTCCGTAATCATAACAAAAACAAACAAACCACGTGCCAAAACACACACCACGAAGCCCAGAACTAAAATGAAAAAACTGGTAACTTATTTACCTTTGTTGACACGTCGTAAGGAAGAACGAGAACCAACATGTTCCAGCGCTCTCGATAACTGAGGCTGTATCTCTCCACCGTCCTTGGGAAGGACTAGCAGCCATGACCGTACATAGAAGTGGAAGATTACGGAACCGAAGCGAGCATATTGAATTTGTGAACAGATTTGGTTTATAAAAGATTGATTGCAGATACATTGGGTTGATCGATAAACCATTAGACTATGAGATATAGATTGGCTGTTAGGTGCATAGATAGATGGATAGACTAGCAGCCATGACCGTACATAGAAGTGGAAGATTACGGAGCCGAAGCGAGCATATTGAGTTTGTGAACAGATTTGGTTTATAAAAGATTGATAGTAATGGCTGCAGATAGATTGGGTTGATAGATAAACAATTAGACTACGGGATAGATTAGCTGTTAGGTGCATAGATAGAGGGGTACTCTATATGATAAATTCAGTGATTTGTTAATCTGATGATTTATATATACATATACACACAGACACACATATGTATATATATAAATGCCATATAAATGTTCGTTTTTGACAAAACCGGATGTAGAGCATCACAAAGCTATCACGGCATGTAAATCATAATAGGATTTTTGCATTGAAAACGCATCAACAGAGTGCGTGTATTTGTTTTGCACCCACACATATGTATACACAAACACACACACACACACACACACACACACACACACACACACACACACACACACATATATATATATATATATATATATATATATATATATATATGTATA
>BOPN01006715.1:12500-17500 GCA_017312705.2 Penaeus japonicus
CTGATAAGACAGAAGTTCAAATGCAACCTTTACTGATAAGAAAGAAGTTCAAATGCAACCTTTACTGATAAGAAAGAAGGTCAAATGCAACCTTTACTGATAAGAAAGAAGTTCAAATGCAACCTTTACTGATAAGAAAGAAATTCATATGTAACCTTTACTGATAAGAAAGAAGTTCAAATATAAACTTTACTGATAAGAAAGAAGTTCAAATGCAACCTTTACTGATAAGACAGAAGTTCAAATACAACTTTTACTGATAAGACAGAAGTTCAAATACAACCTTTACTGATAAGACAGAAGTTCAAATATAAACTTTACTGATGGGGCAGTAGGTCAAATATAACCTTTATTGATAACACAGTAGTGATAACACAGTATCCCACGTAGTATTAACTTGAATAAGAAAACAATCCGTGCTAGAAATAAATTGGAAAAGATAGATAACTGGTTTACATGTTTCATAAGATATCTAAGTATGAAGAAGTTCGATAAGGGAGGTCAGTCAACATGATAATCATCTCACATGACGCATGATTAGATTATCATGCAAGCTTTCCTCATACCTTCCTCATGGCTTTAAGTTTCTATGATATCTTGAAAATGAGTTTTTTATTTTTGTGCAGACATTAATTAACGTAATAAAGATATTGCTTAGTCTTATTAGAATTAGGGAAAAACACACGAAAAAATGGGTGATTTATTATTTGAATTAAAAAAAATGATGACGACGGTAGTCATAATGATGGCACAGATACTGGCAGAAAGATTGAGTGTGTATTTTGTATATTTTTTTCTTTCTTTCCTTTTCATTATAAAGAAAAAATATTATGTCTACAAGTATTATTTCATCTTTTCTCTCCTGCAACGCGAAATGGCACAGGTCAGGAAAAAAAAGACGCTATAGATCACAAAAGAAAAATTGACAAAAGAAGGTTACGATCAGAAAAAGGTTGAGTCATAAGTTAAGTTCGTAAAACCTAGGGTACATTTTAAAAAATAATAAAAAAAGGTCAAAGTTCGCAAAAATAGCTACATTGAGGTGAAGGGCTCAGAAAAGTTCAAAATGAAGTCAATATCGTACAAGGTGGTAAGATCCAGTGACCGAAAGACCAAGACAACAACAAAAATCAGTCCAATAACAGGTCGGGATAAAAAAAAAATTATCAGTGTCACAAAGAAATCGCAAAAGTTAGGTAAAGGAAAGCAATGTAGAAGACATCAATTTCGAAGAAAGAGAATAATGTCATTATAGGTCAGTGTCACGCCAAAGCTCAGATTTGAAAGAAAAAAAATATATTTAAAAAAAGAGGTCACACAAGGATCAGGGTCCTGAAAATATCAGGTCAGACATAATGGTCACCGGAAAGTGCACTCAAGATAATGGAAAAGGTAAAAGGCAGGGGAAAGGTAAAAAAATGGGTGGAAGGGCGGGGAGGAAAAAGTCACAATTTCATCTTCACCCAAGATATTCATCGCTAAATCTTCAATAACACAATAACACACATATGCCAGAAAAATAAACCTTCAGCGTGTATCTTACCGGAACAAGAATAGAGGCTGGTTATAGGGTCTCTGGATGTCCCTGGAATCAAGCCATATAAGGATCGCCGCAGGTCGGGAACGTCATTTTTCCCCGGGATAAATGTTTTGCTTCCATGACGAATGGATGACTTCGGGCAGTGGTTCTGAACCTGTGGTCCGAGGAATCGTAGAGTTCCGTGAAGAGGCTTCGAGGGTTCTATGACACATCACTGTCAACATTTGACGAAAATTTGTTTTGGCGTATTTTCTGTTATGTTTGTCACTTGTAACCTAATTCTTATTTTGTTTTGGTAACCACATTTCTATGGGTTTGAATGCTCATAGGCAAGGTCAGTGCCCTTTACTTTTTCATCTCGAGCAAATTAGTTATTCATATATGGCATGTTTTTTGTTTTACACAATATATGATGTATATCTATATGTAAGTTACGGGTCCTGTGTTGTGAAAGAGCATCAATGCTAGATTAACGGACGTGATTTAGTCTTGGCAAAGAACGTCACGACATAGATGACGTCAGGCTTGTACAGTGGTAACGCGCCGGTCCCCTCTCCCAATGATCGGCAGATCGAGCCCCGTCCAAGCTCGGGAAATCTCACTATCTCCTGATGGCTATGCGGGTAAGGACCAAACGCAGATCGAGTTAACAACCGTTGGCACACTCTCACGAGTCAACACTCGCTGACACAGGCGGGCTCGCCACAGTGTTTCTAGGCCCGGCGAAGCTTCTGGCTTATCCATACGATAGACATTATGGCGTGCTGAAGGTAGGGGAAAGTGGTGCGGGGTGTTTATTATCACAAGACTAATATTTCGCAATAATCTTCATAACTTCTACAATTACCCTAATATTCACCAAAAATCGATTATTCATAGAATAAAACAGGTTGATGGTGCCAGCAGGTAAGAAAGCCGCCAAGGACATCCACTCACGGTCCCTACCCCACACTAGTATCAGGGAGCGACGGAAGCAGATGCTGATCTCTCGATTCGGCGGCGCAGGATGGGTAGGCAGAAGGGGGGAGAAGATGGTGGTACAGGCTGTATACAGAGGCTACAATGTTTCCCTTTCCGGCTACTTCGGAAGCACAGATCGCCCTCCCCTACCTGGTCTTTTTGTCTTTTTTTGTGGTTGTACATATACTCAACAAATATATATATATATATATATATATATATATATATATATATATATATATATCATCATCATCATCATCAGCCTGTATCAATCCACTGCAGGACGTAGGCCTCTCTCAATCTTTTCCAGTCATTCCGGTCTTGTGTCCTCTGATTCCAGTTTACTCCTGCGAATTTTGCTATTTCATCCCGCCATCTAGTCATTGGTCTTGCCCTGGGTCTTTTTGTGTCGTGTATTACCCATTCTGTTGTTTTCTTTGTCCACCTGTTGTCCTGTCTCCGATATATGTGTCCAGCCCACTGCCACTTTTTCTTTTTGATGGTCTTGAGTATATCCTCTACTCTTGTTTGCTGCCTGATCCATGTGGCCCTCTTCTTGTCTCTTAAGCTAACTCCTAGCATAAGCCTTTCCATTCCTCTTTGGGCGCTTACTAATTTCCTCTCGAGTGCCTTAGTCGTAGTCCATGTCTCTGATCCATATGTCATGACGGGGAGGACGCATTGGTCAAAAATCTTTCTCTTTAGACATAGTGGCAGACTACTTCGTAATATATTACTATGTTTACCGAAGGCACTCCAACCTAGCCTGATTCGCCGTTTTATCTCGGCTTCGCAGGATGTACTCGACTGAATGAGTTGCCCTAGGTATACATACTCGTTCACTGCTTCTAGTACCTCGCCTTGTATTTGTATTTGCTTAACTGGGGTTCGACTGTTGAACATGACTTTAGTCTTTTTCATGTTCATTTTAAGGCCAATCTTCAGACTTTCCTTATTTAAATCGCTTATTAATTGTTGTAGTTCATCTGCTGACTCACCGAAAAGAACAATGTCATCTGCAAATCTTAGATTGCTTAAGTATATTCCTATTTTAATCCCTCTCTCTTTCCAGTCTTGAATACTTCCTCTAAGCAGGCTGTAAACAGCTTCGGTGAGATGGTGTCGCCCTGCCTAACGCCCTTTTTTATTGGTATTTTATTGGTTTCTGCGTGGATTTTGACGGTCGCTGTACCATCTCTATATATATCCTCTAATAATCTGCAGTATATTTCCTCTACTCCTTGTTTACGAATTGCATCTAGTACTGCAGATATCTGTACCGAGTCGAATGCCTTTTCATAATCTACGAATGCCATACACAGGGGCTTCCTATATTCGTTCGTTTTCTCCCTTATTTGAGCTAGTGTGTGGATATGATCTGTAGTTGAGAATCCACTGCGGAACCCTGCCTGTTCCCTGGGTTGTTTTGAATCTAATGTGTCGGTGGTACGGGCTGTGATGATTTTTGTGAACAGTTTATAGATTACTGAGAGGAGGCTTATAGGTCGGTAATTCTTTAAGTCTTTTGTGTCTCCCTTTTTGTGTATTAAAATTATTATTGCGTTTTTCCAGGCCTTCGGAATTTTACCGACGTCTAGACATCTGTTATAAAGACTGGCCAGCTTTACTGCCGCAATCTCTCCTGCGTCTTGAATAAGATCTACACTAATGCCGTCTTCTCCTGGTGTTTTTCCTCTTTTCATGCTTTTTAGTGCCCTAATTACTTCATCTACCGTGATGTTTGGAACATCTCCAATTGTTGTGTTTGTCTCCGTATGTGGTTGGTCGTTTGAGTGGTATAGATTGCGATAGAAGTCTTCTATTACTTTGATAATTTCATTTTTATTGTATGTCGCCTCTCCGTTGGGTTTCTTTACTGCATACATTTGGTTTTTCCCTATTCCGAGCCTCCTCTTTGTTGCCTTAAGGCTGGTGCCGGCAAGCAGAGCTTCGTTTATTTTTCGTATGTTAAATTTGCGTACATCCTCTTTCTTCTTCTTGTTTATCGTCTTAGTCAGCTCTGTTGATTCTATCTTGTCTCTGATTGATGTTATTTTCATTTCCCTACGCTGTTTCATAAGGTCTTTCGTCTCTACCGAAAGCTTACTGATCCTTTCTTTTTCGTCTTTACCCCCTATTTCAAGTGCAGCTTCCATTAATATCTCACTGAATTGGTCATTCATTTGGTCTATGTCAAGATCTTCTTCGAGAGCTGAGTATTTGTTTCGGATGTTGATACTGAATTCCGTCGCCCTAATCTTGATGTTGGTTAGATTAGCGAGAGGCTTTTGTATGAGCTTGTTTCGTTCCCTTCTTAGCTGTAACTTAACTCTACTCCTGACCAGTCTATGGTCGCTACCGACATTTACTTTATTGATAACGGTTACGTCTTGTACGATGTCACGCCTATTGGTGATTATGAAGTCAATTTCGTTTTTAATGCCGGATGGTGATTTCCATGTCCATTTCCTCCCGGGTCTCTTTTCGAAGAATGTATTCA
>BOPN01006715.1:32500-35000 GCA_017312705.2 Penaeus japonicus
ACACACGAACTCATAAATGCATTAGCTACATGGAGGGTAGAGTACCGAAGGCATGGAAGAAAGCCTTTATGATACCTATTCCAAAATCAGCCGGGGGTTACAGACCTGTATCTAATTTCCTGTATACATAAAATGATGGAGCGAATATTATTAAATAGACTAATGTACATGATTGAAGATAAACTGTTTTGTTATTTGTAAATGGAAATGGAACATCAGTATGTGTAATTGAGTGTTTCTCCAGTAATGCAGAAAAGTATAAGGTTTTTATAGCTTTACAGGGAGCTTTTTGATAAAGCTAATGGTGAAGTGATTTTATATGAATTGACAAGATTATGTATAACAAAAGTTGCTGAGATGGATTGGTGACTATCTGACAGATAGGAAAGCTTGCGTATGATTTCAAGGCTGTTTTTCAGAGGAGAAAAAAATTGAGTTGGATACTCGACAGGGAGGTGTTTTAAGCCCAATGCTCTTTAGTTAATGTACTAATGAACAGAATAGCTTCAGAGAAATATCCTAAGGGCATTCAGCCAATTATATATGCAGATGATATATTGATACAAAGGACCACACAATCCTATTTACAAACAGTGCTGGACATATTTGCTAGTCTTGCTCAAACATTGGGACTGGTCATTAATTAGTTAGCAGAGGTAACGTGATGCTTACCCTAAACAACAAAACAGTGGAGAAGGTGTTAACATATAAATATCTGGGTATGTACATTGGTTTCACTGCCTCAAGCAAATATGCTAACGCAGTGCAAGGTTCGACTGCGGCCGCTTGTCATGGGATAGGAGCTGGGGTGCCTCTGCTGAGGCTAGTCTACATTAGTACAGTAAGAGCTCTGGTGGATTATGCAGCACCAGCACTTTCTATAGCTTGTCAGGGGAGGCTCCAAAGTCATGAAACTATGCAGAATGAAGCTATGTGTATTATCCTCGGGTGCCTAAAGAATGATAGGATAGACCATGAGAACAGAGACAGGACTGCAAAGTATTGCAGAGAGTAAGCGAGATTTATGTCATAGCAGCCATCAGGCTAATGCGAGGGAACAGCGGAGAGAAATTAGTGAGAGATATGGTCAGCGGTCTTAATAACATCAGGACTTTTTATAGACAAGGCAAGCGAGAATATATGTTGGAGCTGAAAAATGATATAGAATATTATGGCTAGAAGGACTTTTGTTGTTCGCTTCAGACATCCCCGAAAGTGCCACCATGGGAGGACCAGGAGATTAAGATAGATGTTGATCCCCTCTGTATGTATTAGAGGCTTTATGAACCAGGTCAACTTAAAGCAACATATTGTCATAAAATAGAGTCTAACATGCCTTGATATTGCACACGTCTTCTAATGCGATGGCTCAGTTTTGAAGGATGGCAGAGCAGGATGTGCAGTTCACTGCAAGTGGCGTGGTCACCACAAGCAGCGGGATAAGACTGAGTAATCATATATCATCGACACAGGTTGAGTTAGGTGCAATATTAACGGCACTTAAAAAGACTGAAATTATTAATAAAGATGCAATCTTCTTTGTGGATAGCAGGGGAGCGCTGGACTTTCTTAACAGCAGGAACCCTGTGTTTGAGCACATTGTTAACGAGTGCCGATTGATTGCTTATAAGGTGCGAGGCTTGGGACGTGTGATTACATTCGTCTGGTTCCCATCGCATGTCGGTATCACCCTTAATGAGGCTGTGGATGAGGTAGCGAAGGAGGCAGCTAAAAAATGTTAGGTGGACATTCAAAGTGCTCAGACTCTTAAGCAGGCAAGGAGCGATATCAAGAGGACACAGTTGAGATGAGATTAAGAAAGGCAAGTCGATTGAGACGAGCGAAACCTTGCAACATCTAGCGATAAACACAGACTTCACTAATGGGAGGGGCAAGAGCAAGTGGAAAGACTCTGTGCATATGAGAATTAGTTTACGGTATAAATATTATTGGTTGTTAGGTGTTCCGACAGGTGAACAGAAAAAATACAGGGTGTGTAGGTTACCAAGGTCACACACCTTAGTACACTATATCTTACAGTGTCCCATGCTTCAGATTTACAGAAAGTCAGAGATAGCTAGACTCCTTGAACAAGCTGTATGGATGTTTAGAAATGGCCAGGTAATGAAATTTTTGAAGAAGTACAAACACTTTGTATCAATTATATGATTGTAGTTGGCAGCTGTGTATATCCGATTGTGACTTCCTATCTGCGAAGACTATGATATACCGAGCAGGATTTCATTGAGATGTGGGTGAATATCATTAATGATACATCATATTGCTGAATACAATATTTTTCTTGACTTTCTAATATATTCTTTCTTCCAGGAACATACGCATGTTTTGTCAACATATATGTGCGTCACATATTCAAGTATGTAATTATGTGACCTCAGGAGAGGACTTCGCATGGTGAGGGTGATAATTTAAACTGTTATATTACTCTCCTGATATATAAGCATTTAACTCTGTTCGCTTGTGATCAATCCACCTTGTG
>BOPN01006715.1:52500-71722 GCA_017312705.2 Penaeus japonicus
AGTTTGGGACCATATGAAACACTATAGGGATCTCAGGACCTCATGCTTTGGCTAAGGCTAATAACTAACCCCTTCGTTTATTTGTAAAGATAAACTTGAACTGATTCATAGATGATAAATGGTTAGGGAAATTCACAAGCTCCATGCCAGCTAAGCCTTTAACCCATTCATGTCGGGGCCGTTACGGCTTTGCACGGTCGCAATACTGAGGTTTTTGACCACATAAGCTTAACGCCTCGAGATTCTCAGACACTCAACCCGCGAGCCTGGGCTGCCCGCTTGTTCAACCCAAGCGCCGGGCTTGCCCTCATATCTCGTCTCAGGCATCTGAAGCAAAAACCACAAAACGTGTCATCACATCAACTATCTCCAATGGGTTAATCTTTTTTAACTCTTTATATGAGTACAAAGTGTGGAAGACACTATCATGTGACTTGATAAGTGATTTTGGCCTAATTTTTCTCAGTTTACAGAAGCTCATTTTGTATAGTTACTGTTTAATCTATTAGTAGAAATTTGTTGGATACTTATTCTATAGCTATAATTGCTACAATCTTCACACCTTTTGACTCTAGCTAAAACCTACATACTCCATTACATTATCTGGTGAGATAGAGCTTGTAGACCTCCTTTGAAATTTAGTGTCAGACTTCTATCTTCCCAGAATATGTGGTAGAGTTTGTTAGCTTTTGTAGGGGTTCCAACAGATGGATAGGCAATCCTGAGAAATATCCAGAATAGAACTAAAATAACAGAGAAAAACTAATTCAGCCAACAAGTTTAGGGGTACTGCAGAGAAATTGGTGTTTCATATTGGTTGGATGGGTAAATATAGGTTAAATTGCAGTCAACCGCTAACAAATTATGCAGTTTTTGCTCTGCCTGAATGTAACTTCAGGGTAGTATTAAAATGCGCATGCCCAACGCCACAGGCTATTCTAACACTGAGACAGAGGCCAGCCGTTTCATCCTCCCAGCATACTGGCCATACAAAAAGTTATGACATGATCTCACCATGGCAGGAAGACCAGCTGGGCCACGATGTGATATCACGTCATTAACCCATTCACGCCGGGGCCGTTCCGGCTTTGCACGGTCACAATGCCAGGGTTCTTGAACGCATAAGCCTATATCTGATAGCATGACCTTTATGGCTCTAATGTTAGTTTTCTCAATCTTCATACAGTATTTATTTTAAGAATTTTAATTTAAAAAAAGCTATCAATATGTTATATAATATGTGAGCACATACAATCACATACTTTCAGAGATTTATAGAACTTCCTTTTTATTATGTAGATAATCATTGATTTATTTTACTTATTCTAGCAAATATTACTCAATGGAAATGTTTCGGCATGCTAGTCATACTACAGAAAAGTTGCGTCTCATTGATAGTACAAATTTGGTGTTGATGACCAGACCATAGATTTAGTCCATGAAAACCAACTATAGTGATAGCTGGTTAGATCATAAAGTAAACCAGGTCCTGATCTCTCTCAAAACACATGCTTTACATTGTTATGTATGCACATAATCATAGGAATTCCGTTTGTGTTGACACTTTTTATTTACTTGTGAAAATAATGTAAAATACAAAAAAAACGATTATCAACCATTTGAAGTGGGACGTGTATATATATATAGAGTTACCACATGGCATCGCACTGGGAGAGATGTCACACATGGTCATTGCACATACTTATCTAGCCAGTGGGAGTAACATTATGTGTGTGTGTGTGTGTGTGTGTGTGTGTGTGTGTGTGTGTGTGTGTACATATATATATATATATATATATATATATATATATATATATATATATATATTAAGCCCCAGCATCTGACTTACTGGGCCAGCTTTCAAACTTTAACCCACACAGGACGGGTGGTACAGCATGTGTACCGCGCATTCAAAAGCCCAGTTGCCGGGCGGCACAGTATTGTGCCAGCTATTCAATTGATTTAGGCCTAATAATTCGAAAGCCCCGGCATTTGGACATTCTAGGCTAGAAATCCCCCGTCGGGAATGGGTTAACACTGTATAATGTGAATGCCTCATCCCCATCATGGCTTTGATCATGCACATAACAATTGGCTGCTACCTCAGTGTACAAATAGCCTGCAGCATTTCAAAATACCCCAGGAAAATGTCCAGGTATAGTCAAAACCACCCAGTCATTAAGTGGTTAACCCATTCACGCTGGGGCGATTTCGGCTCTGTACAGTCACAATACCGGGGTTTTTGAACGCATAGGCCTAACGCCTCGGGATTCTCGGGCGCACTAGCCGTGAGCTTGGGCTGTCCGCTCACTCATCCCGAGTGCCAGCCTAGACCAAATATCTCGTCACCAGCATCTGGTGATGTGTCTGCACGTCATTTGCGCCGGTTGACTTGCTATCACATTGAGTGTTTTTTTAGTCAGACGCTGGAGACAAGATATTTAGTTAAGGCCAGTGCGCCGGGTGAGTGGGCGTACAGCGCTCGCTCGAAGCTAGTGTGCCCAAGAATCCTGAGGCATTAGGCCTATGCATACCAATACCCTGTCATTCCGACCATTTAGAGCCGAAATAGCCCCAGCATGAATGGGTTAAAATAAAAATACAATAACCTCTCCTTATCATCCCTTAGAATTAGGGCAGATGAAGATCACTTATAGGTCCTGATTATCCCTATGCCTTAAAAACTCTTGACGTGCACTTGCTATCTTGCCACTGGAGCAGCATTAGGCAAATATACACCCCATCATGAGTGAGTTTGTAGATGACCTTTATATGAAATCAAAGATAGTGGCTCAATAACAAATGATCACCATGGCCTTTGGATTACACGTACTAGCAGCCAGTATCCATATTTGGGAAGATAGATATTTGATAAATAAAGCCCATGGAAGGATTAATCTTTATCTTACAAAACTATATACATTTATTTATTTAGGAAAAGTTTGTTAATCGCTTCTGGAGTACCAACCATCACACGGCCAGTGGTGAAGACACAGTTGTCTTCTAAACATTTACCATACATGCTATATAAAATTTAAACAAATTAGAGTTAAAGTTTTAATGTATACTTTTCCTTGCAGTTAACTCCACCAGACAGTATGCCGACCTACCTTTCAAACCACCTTCGATGAATCAGCTGCCAGTTCCTCAGGGCTCATGGACACAGCAACATCAGAGGATACAGAAAGCCTACAACTTGCAACTGGCAGCAGGTCTTGGTTTCGCAGGATTTACAGTGTTTGTTGTAAGTACTAAAAGTCTCTCCATTTCGAAATGTTCCTGTAGTTGTTATACATTACATGATCTATTATGTGTATCTTTAGTATATAGTGAATGGTTAGGGCTTGATTTTTATTCTTTATTTTAATGACAGATCTTCTAGGTTACATCCTCAGTATATAAACCATATTACAAAATTACAACCTCCAGTAGTGTCCTCACCAATGTTGGGCCTGTTGATTTAGGTTAGTTTAGCTTGTATTTTGTCTAGACTAATTATATACCTTTTATTTCCAGGCCAAACAGAGTGGACTGATTGAGTTTGGTTGGGGACCTGGTAAGTTGCACTTTGCCAAGGAGGCTGTGGAGGTAGCTGCTGAGGAAGAGGCACCAGCTGAAGAGCCTGCCGAAGAGGAACCTGCTGCAGCTGCTGAAGAGGCACCAGTTGAGGAAGCACCAGCTGCACCTGCTGAGGAAGCACCAGCTGCACCCGCTGAGGAAGCACCAGCTGCACCCGCTGAGGAAGCACCAGCTGCACCCGCAGAAGAAGCACCAGCTGCACCCGCAGAGGAAGCACCAGCTGCACCCGCTGAGGAGGCACCAGCTGCACCTGTTGAGGAAGCACCTGCTGCTCCAGCTGAGGAGGCACCTGCTGCACCTGTTGAAGAAGCTGCAGCTGCACCAGCTGCTCCTGTAGAAGAAGCCACACCTGCTGCACCTGCAGAAGAAGCTCCAGCTGCCCCAGCAGAAGGTAGTGAAAGCTAAACTCTTGTAGCTTTATCATTGCTCAGTCCATCTCAGATACTTTTGTCCTATAGTCAGGTAATTAGGGTACAAAGTCAACACTGGAGACATAAAAACTGGTTAGACAAGTATTATTGGTAGATAAACCATGTCATGGTTAATGGCCTACTACTGGGAGAGGCCTCCCAGATGCAACTGGTTGTAAATTATATGGTGGTGCTAACTTGTTAAAAAGATGTTTTATGTTGTAAATAATGTTAAAAGCACAATAAAAGTGCCAATCTTATTTATTGTTTCATTATTCTTAATAGGACACCTGGTAGCAGGCCGTTACCTGACTTTTTATTACAGGTATTTTGGCCATATGAGAATTGAGAGACTAACAAGATAAAGAAATAAAGATGATTGCCCAAACTAGGCAGGGATTATTAAAATTAGACTTATTAGATGGTTCATTTCCAGTTCAATTTTCTAAGTAAATATATGGAATTGAGCACTGATATATAAGTGTTTATAATTGGCTTTACCAATTGCTTACAGACTGTATGAGAGCAAGTGAATATAAATGTTTTAATCCTGCAGTGAATGTTTGTCTATCCTCTTGACACTGTCTCTCTCTTTCTCTTTATTTTTCTCTCTCTCTCTCTCTCTCTCTCTCTCTCTCTCTCTCTCTCTCTCTCTCTCTCTCTCTCTCTCTCTCTCTCTCTCTCTCTCTCTCTCTCTCTCTCTCTCTCTCTCCCCCCCATCACTCTTAATTTACAGTTATTTGTATATGGGCTCATGGATTTGTTTTGTTGATTTTTTGTTCTTGTTCGTTCCTCTTGTTCTTTGTCCTACTTCTTTTCCTTTTTTTATTTTTATTTGCCACCTCCCTCCTTTCTGAAATCAGCAACACCATTCAGTGAATTGCATGATAGTTTTTCAAAAGATAAATAAATTTTTGATGGCATTTAAGTCCACACTTTTTAAAACTAATCTGTATCTTTCCATCTGAATCATACGATCATTCATAAGTCAAAGTGTAATGGAAACCCATTATATTTATTCCCAATATAAAAATAGATAGACTAAAAAGAGGAGAAGGAAAGAATGATGAGTTCAATATGATTTTTTTTCCTCTAAGATTTAACACGGAAATACAAATTATGATCTTAAGATATCAAATAGGAGTAAGGCTAAGAGATCGCAGCTACGATAATAGCTCGCACTAAATCCCACAGTCCCGGCAGCTGATCCCACTGAAGCCCCTGCAGCAGAGAGTGTGCCTACAGCACCTGGTGAGTCCGTCTCTGAGTGTGTTTCTTCTGGGCCTATTGTAGTCAAGGAGGCCACGGACGTCAAAGAACAGGAAGCGATTGTTGAGGTGGTCACACAAGAACAAGTGGTTGTTGAGGTTGTTGCCAGTGAACCAGCTGTTGTTGAGATTGTTGCACCTGAACCAGTTGTTGCTGAGGTTGTTGCCAGTGAACCAGCTGTTGCTGAGGTTGCTACACCTGAACCAGCTGTTGCTGAGGTTGTTGCTAGTGAACCAGCTGTTGTTGAGGTTGCCAGTGAACCAGCTATTGCTGAGGTTGCTGAACCTGAACCAGCTGTTGCTGAGATTGTTGCACCTGAACCAGCTGTTGCTGAGATTGTTGCACCTGAACCAGCTGTTGCTGAGGTTGCTGCACCTGAACCAGCTGTTGCTGAGGTTGCTGCACCTGAACCAGCTGTTGCTGAGGTTGCTGCACCTGAACCAGCTGTTGCTGAGGTTGCTGCACCTGAACCAGCTGTTGCTGAGGTTGCTGCACCTGAACCAGCTGTTGTTGAGGTTGCTGCACCTGAATCAGCTGTTGTTGAGGTTGCTGCACCTGAATCAGCTGTTGTTGAGGTTGCTGCACCTGAACCAACTGTTGCTGAGGTTGCTGCACCTGAACCAGCTGTTGTTGAGATTGCTGCACCTGAATCAGCTGTTGTTGAGGTTGCTGCACCTGAACCAGCTGTTGTTGAGGTTGCTGCACCTGAACCAGCTGTTGCTGAGGTTGCTGCACCTGAACCAGCTGTTGCTGAGGCTGCTGCACCTGAACCAGCTGTTGCTGAGGCTGCTGTCGAGACTGTTTCATCTGAACCAACTGTTGAGGTTGCAGTTCCATAGGGTTGTGAAGAAAGCTGGCTGTCAAAGGTTTGTATGCTCTGATATGGTACTAACAAGGCCACTGCTCATGTTTTGGTAATAGTTAGAGTACTGGGTTGTTATTAAAGGAAGTAATAACCTCAAAGTTGGACAGTCTGGATTGTTGTTCAAGTGATGGTGCTACTCCTCCTCGTTCTGGTAATTTGCTCAAACTCATTTTTTAATTTCTTAGAAAATGCTAGACACATATGTCCTTGCTGATTACTTACCAGGTTTGGTGAAAGTATACAAGCAAGATCTTGTTTCCAATTGAGGTTGTATTACAAGTTTATATATATAGATATAGATATCTAAAAAATGTAATAAATTAGCTATATTTTTCCAAAATTTTATTGACTCCTTCATGTCTATGACTTTGATCATGGCTTTATTATGAATAAATCCATTTCATGAATTATAATCCAAGGGAAAACAAAACAAGTAATTGGATGCTCTGCATTCATTACTTAGTCTTTATTTTGAAGTGATATATAGATAATTTATAATCTATTTGTTTGAAAGTGCAATATTAAATGCATTGCAAGTATAGAATGTATTTTTATTTGAAGTGCAGTGCTGGATGTAAATGACAAATACTAAACAGGCATTGTGAACACAATGAAGAGATGACAAAAGTGAAAAAGTAAGAGATTTAGTGAACGTTTATATATATTTAGAAGAGTGACAGCAAGCACTTTGCTTTCAATATATGTGAATCAATTAGTTTAGGGAGGCCATGTCAGAAGCCTTGCCAGCTCCACTCACAGCTCGGGTGTGACTGCATCTCTATGCTGTCTGAGAGGGTACTATGCTATCTCCTGGCTCAGTGCCCATAAATCTCTTGGCACCTGTTTTCTCAACAATTGCACTGTTGCTTGTTCTGATTCTCCATCTGGCATATTGAGTACATCTGTGGTGTATTACTTTCTGGTTTTGGTATAGTGTTGCTTAAACTCTGGACATTGTCATGCGTGAAACTTTTATTGTGTGAATGATATTGTTTTGTGGATGACTAACAACTGCACTCCTGTGAATTTGGCATCATGTCCCTAGTCACAAGACTTGGCATATGGTACCTGGCACCCTTGCCAAAGTGCCACATATCAGAGATGGCTATTAATATGAACTTACATAAGAATGGCTAGATATTATCAATGAACTAGAAATATGGTTTATAATGTGAAATGGTGTATATTTTAGTGTTAGAAGAATATTAAATACAGAGAGATCCTAGATTGTGGTTTCAGGTTATTTATACACTAGTGTCATCTTAGTTTTACAACAAAAGACATTATGATTTACAACTACAAAAGGATATCCACTTGACACTATTCACGTATAGAGATTTACCCCACAAATTTTCTCTTTCCTTGCATGTAAAGTCTCTCACTCTGTTGGTGTAAAGTGTCATTCTAAGTAACTAAACTTTAATAAAGTTTTCTCTGAAGAAGATAGTTGTTAATATTTACAGCATCAGTTTTTCTTTAACTTCTAAATCATAGTCGTTAAACTTCAGTGATTTATATATAGTATAAAGATTTAGATTACTAAATTAATCTTAGATAAGGCCACTATTGAGCTAATTCTATCAGTCTGCCAATCAGTTCCAGCTTTAGATCAAACTCAGTCTGTGACAGAACCAACCCCTGAGTTTCAACTAGTGATTGAGCTAATTCCTAGAACAGAAGCAGAACATGATTCTGCACCAGTTCCCAAATATGTTTGGGAACTGCTGCTGAATCAGTCCTATTATCTGAAACAGAGTCAGCAGTTGATGTGCCCTCAAAACCTGAAGCAGAGCCTACTGTAGAAACAACATCTGTTGTTGAGACAGCCCTTAAACCTGAGGCAGAACCTGTTGTTGAAGCAGCTCCTGCAGTTGAAACAGAACCTATTATTGAAGCAGCTCCTGCAGCTGAAACAGAACCTGTGGTTGAAGCAGCTCCTGCAGCTGAAACAGAACCTATTGTTGAAGCAGCTCCTGCAGTTGAAACAGAACCTGTGGTTGAAGCAGCTCCTGCAGCTGAAACAGAACCCATTGTTGAAGCAGCTCCTGCAGTTGAAACAGAACCTATTATTGAAGCAGCTCCTGCAGCTGAAACAGAACTTGTGGTTGAAGCAGCTCCTGCAGCTGAAGCAGAACTTGTGGTTGAAGCAGCTCCTGCAGCTGAAGCAGAACCTGTGGTTGAAGCTGTTCCAGAAGCTATTGAAACAGCCCCTGTAGCTGAAGCAAAACCTGCTGTTGAAGCCACCCCTACACCTGATGTAGAACCTGCTGTTGAAGCAGCTGACAAGGGTAAAGCAGAAGTTGCTGAACCAGTTGTAGCAGAAGCAGAACCTAGCACTGAAGCTGCTACCTCAGTAGAATCTGCAACTGAATCAGAGCTTGTCAAGGAGGCTGCTGTAGCTGAAGCCTCTTCCACTTTAGAAAAAGCAAATGACACTATAATCACTCCTGTGAAGTCTGAAGGTTTGAGAATGCTATGCTTAGTACTAATTTAAGATTTACTCTACTAATGATAGAGTGCTCGGTGCTGCCTAACAGTCAGTGTCAGCATTAATCTGCATGATTTAACTTCGATATTATGGAGCAGTCTCTAGGGGAAGGGAGAAGTAGGAAAGATGAACGTTATTTTGAGTTTGAGATCCATTGGAATGAAATGTGTAACATTTGTATGTGCTTGTAAGTTCTTTTTACAATTTATGTTGACACTTATAGGACAATTATATGCTTGGTATTATTGTTTGGTCTAGGGAGAGAAAAAACAAGTGAGCAGAAATTACAGTCTTACGGGTTTAAGGTTGATGAATAGAATGGTTTGTAATTGCAGTTAGTGTTGAAGACAGCAAGTTAACCATATTATCATGTTATGTTAGGTTAGATGTCTTGTCCAAGTGCATGTTTGTGTTTAATTTTATACATGTCTTACTGTTTAATCTACTGTGATGTCTTGTAAATTAACAGTGATTTTTTTTTCCTTGACTTACCTGAATATACTCCTCTTTTTTAGTAGAATTTCCTGTAATCCAATTTAACCATCATAGTTTTCATGAAATTAATCTTATTCAAATTTCTTCAAAAATAAGATTCCGATTTCCTTAACATGCCGTGTTAATTTCCAGCTGCAGCCCCATCTGTGCCAGAACATATTCCATACCTGATCATTGGTGCAGGAACGGCCTCTGTTGCCGCCTTCAGGGCCATCAAGGCAAAAGATGCTAAAGCAAAGGTTAGTTCTGAAATGCAGTTGATGCTCTGCTTATGATTTTCTTAAGGCTTGGGATGTCCAGACTCTTTGGATAACAAAGACTTCATTTTATCTTATCTTATACATTTAATATAGTTTATATTGATTTATGCATCAGGAGGACAGTGTTAGATCTAACACATAACACTATTTCACCAATAGTAATTTTTGATATTTCAAATATTCAAGTTTCATAGACTTGTTTTTCCCAATATTGTCATTTTTTATCAACTAATTTTGTAATGCCAGTAAAACTCTTTTCTTCTTCTTCTTCTTCTTCTTCTTCGCTTGGTTTGTGGGTCTTTGTATCTGCACATATTCCATATATATATTGTAATTTGTGTATAAAAAGTTTAAATTTTTACACCACTTTGACAGTTCTTTAGTAGACTCTAAAGGAACCAGATTTATGAAATTCTGTTGTGATATTGGTGATATTTTTAAATTTTGTTTACCTTTTATAACCAAGAAGTATAAATTACTTTTGAGTCTTATATCTCTATGTGACCATGATTATAACAAAAGTTTTTCCCTGCAGGTGCTTGTAATCTCAGGTGAGGGTGAAGCTCCCTATATGAGACCACCCCTCAGCAAGGAGCTCTGGTACAGTGATGACCCCGAAACAGCCTCAAAGCTGAGGTTCAAACAGTGGAATGGGAAGGAGAGGAGGTTCGTTCCTTTTGGAGTTTGTGTTGTATTTTTATGATTTATGGCTTCTTCCTCTTCTTCGTATCTTCATCTCTTTTCCTCTCCTTTGGTTTCTCCCTTTTCTGTCTATTATTACTGTTTGTGTACATGTGAAGACTACTGTTAATGACCTGTATACCTTACACTGAAAACTAAGACTAAATGTATTCATCTTTTGCAGCATTTACTTTGAACATGATGAATATTACACACCAACTGAAATCTTAGCCACAAGGGAGAACGGAGGTATTGCCGTTCTGAAAGGTCGCATGGCCGTCAAGCTGGATGTCCACAAGAAACGTGTCTATTTGGATGACGGGACTGAAATTTCATATGACAAGTGCCTTATCGCTACAGGTAGGTGGAATAGCTATCATGGTGTATGTGATGGTCTTTCATATCATGTTCTCGTGATCTTACTCTTTTTTCAATTGCTGTGATTTGCAATTGGTAAAACTGAATTAGCATATCTAAAGTGTGAGAGTATGGTTGCATAGAATTGGAAGTGTTGGATCATGTGGGGAGAGATGTATAGTACTTTAATGGCCAGACTTCTAAGCAGATTTATTTATATGATAGTTCATGATAAGGCACAGGAATGATCGGCAGTTCAAAATATAAGTGCATAGATGTTACTATAAATAGGAAAAAAAAATATTCACTTATTGTGCAGACTTTATTAACATTATACAAAAGCTCAACAAGAGTCAAAATGTTTTAATGAAAGCATAGATATTAGCATACATAGATATACCCGTTGCTTCTACAGTATGCTCATATGGATAAAATCTTAGGAGCTTGGATGAGACAATAAAGATTTATTATAATAATTGTGCTTTCTGGAATGAACAGGAGGCAGACCCAAGTCCCTTCCCATACTGGACAGAGCTGAAGAAGATGTCAAGAAGAAAGTGACCCTTTTCCGTGGCATTCAGGATTTCCAGACTCTTCACAGCGTAGCAAGTGAAGGAAAGCACATCACAATTATTGGTGGTGGATTCCTCGGCTCAGAACTTGCCTGTGCCTTGGGCCACAAAGGTACAGAGGCTCTTTGTGATCTTGTTTTTAGCCAGTTATTGGCCATTTAATAACTCACATATAATGTATTAATGTAAAGGGAGAGAGAGAGATTTGTGAAAACAATGTGACTTAAATATTTTGGATGGAAGAGTTGAAAGAAAAATCACTTGTTTATAATGTTCTTCATAATTCTCTCACTTTACAGCCAAGACTTCCAATGGGAAGGTGACACAGGTGTACCCAGAGTCAGGCAACATGGGCAAAGTTCTGCCTGAATACCTGTCCAAGTGGACCACCGAGAAGGTCAAGTCAGAAGGAGCTGACATCATCCCCAATTCTTATGTTAAGGGCGTCAGCACCAACGATGATGGCAAACTGGTGTTGACTCTCAACACTGGAGTTGAAGTAAGATTTTTGGTTTTGTTGTCTTGCAAAAACTTATGATGGAGACAAATAACAGTTGAGCTTCCAGACCTTTACTTATATATATATATATATATATATATATATATATATATATATATATATATATATATACACACATATATATATACATATATATATCCCTCCATTTATCTATCCAAATGAAAACTAGATTTTGGTAAACTGGAGAAAAGGACCAGTTCATATTTTAATATATTTTGTCCTGCACACAATCAAGCCTTAACTACTTCTTTATCATCAGCATGTTACCGACCACATTGTTGTAGCTGTTGGTCTGGAGCCCAACGTTGAATTGTCGAAGACCTCTGGACTGGAAGTCGATGACATCCACGGTGGTTTCAGAGTGAACGCTGAACTGGAGGCAAGGACTGACCTGTGGGTGGTAAGTGTTACTCCTTTATATTTTTTGTTCCTTGGAAGACAGCTCAAAAATTTGTTGAAGGTTCATTCATTTTAAAAAGAAGATAAATGTTAGAAATTATAACTTCAGGCCTACTACATTCAAAGTGGGTGTAGATCATTATTTCCTGTTTATAGTGTTTCTATTTTCTGTACATAAAATTATCATGTCTCTTTTAGAAATATCACAAGTGATATTCCAGTATTTAATCAGGAAACTATACCTGTCCATAATTCAATTCAATTCACTTGTGTCCACGAAGGCTGGAGACGCTGCATGCTTCTACGACATCAAGCTTGGACGCAGACGTGTGGAGCATCACGACCACGCTATTGTGTCTGGAAGGTTGGCTGGCGAGAACATGACAGGCGTTGGTAAGTCCAGGGTTTAGTTTACTTCTTTTATTCCCTTAGGAGTGAATTTCTCAGTGCATTTTTCCATGGGACAGAAATATAAGAATGTTTTTAGTGTGGGGAAAGAATGTAAATTAGCACTCCAGTTAGGCCAGCTAGAAATTTATCAGTCTCATAACCAGACACATCCTGCAGGTTTAGAAATATGTGATCTTTGAGCTTATTTTTTTTTAACCTCTCTAGGGAAGATTTACATCGACTAGACAAATCAGATTTATATTTCCTTTACCTTTTCATTTGTAGATGATTGGATTAGGAGGCATTACATTTTCTATTCTTTGAACATTTGGGACTGTGTGTTTGAATGAAGCCATTTGGCAAAAAAAAATAAAAAATAAAAAATAAATTATTGGGTATTGGCAATTCACTGACCAGCACATTTATCTGCAATAAGACAACAGTTGAAAGATTTCAGAATAATAATTGGAGTAAGGACTTTGTAGATATACTGCAGCTTTTTGTTATACATTATAAAGAAATACAGATTTTTTACCATCATTATCATTCACATGAATGCTATTACTTTTAATTATTCAGGTTGTTTATATTTTGTCTATGTATTAATTGCAAAGAAAATGACATTTGTGCTCAGCATTATTTTTGTCGGTGAACAGCCATCAGTATTTCTTTTAGTAACAAATACTCAAGCAAGCAAAGAATATAGTTTATCAGCCATTGATTTATAATCTCATCTTCCTTGTCTCATGCATTATCTCATCATTCCAGGTAAACCATACTGGCACCAGTCCATGTTCTGGTCAGACCTGGGACCTGATGTTGGCTATGAGGCTATTGGCATTGTGGACTCTTCCCTGCCAACCGTAGGCGTGTTTGCCAAGGCCACTGAGAAGGACACTCCCAAGGCAGTGGTCGAGGCTACTGGAGAAAGCATGCGCTCGGAAACGGAAAGGGTAAGTTGTTGCTCTTTCTTGATAAATTATCAGTGTAACGTATTTAGAGATAAAGCAGTAATATCGAGGGTTATCATATTGTGGAAAGTCAACGTGGGGTTTTGTATACTGATTTATAGCAGGACCCTTGTACAGTAGAAACTACTGTTTTATACATGAATTTCCTAGTAACTACGAATATCTTTTTAGAAAAAAAGATAAAAAAGAACATACATTATTGGATTTGCTGTACAGAAGGGTTAAGACTAAGCTATGTTTTGAAGTACTTCTTGATAATACAATACTTGTCTTTTCCTTAGGCTGCAGAAACTGGCATCGTAGCACATTCCAACGAGCCCCATGCGCCTGTGTCTGGCGAGGATTATGGCAAAGGAGTTGTGTTTTACCTGCGAGACAACATTGTCGTAGGCATTGTGTTATGGAATGTGTTCAATCGTATGCCCATTGCAAGGAAGGTAAGAGTTCTTATGCATTTTGTGTATCTTGAATATTGGTTATATTTATTCTGGTTTTAAGCTAAGTAGACTGATATTAAGGGGTTTTCATTTATGAATTTTGAAGTGAGTTTTAACTCCCTTTTTTTCCACTTTACTTTATATATCTGTACGAGTACATTCATATATCTACAAATGTGTACATTTTTACAGATGTAGGTAAATTGCGTTGGTATATTTTAATCGCCTATTTATTGTCAGTTACTCGTATAACTTAAACACACTTCATTTTTCTTTTCTACAATTTTTTAGCTTCCTTCCATTTCTCATTGAAAAATCTTTATTTTCCAGATCATCAAGGATGGCAAGAGTTACGACGATCTCAGTGAAGTTGCAAAGCTCTTCAGTTTGCACTCAGATTAAGAATAACATTAGCATCTCAGATTGTTACTATTTTTGACATGGGGTTCCTAAGAGTCATTACTTTTTTTACAGGTGAAATAATATACCAGTCATTTAGAAAAGCAGAATTGTTACTTGTATATAGAATGATACTATGAGCTCAGCTACTGAACTATGGCTTGTGTGCTCAACAAGTTTGTTGGTAAATTTTTATATCTTTCCTTTGATTCAGATGTAAGACATGGCTTTTCAGGAGAAAGTGAATGCTTATGAAATTCCTATTTCATTCATTTCACACAAACCTAGCACTCCTCTTTACAAATTCAATTTGACATCTTCGCACAATGCAAGCTTTCAGTCTGAAAGCCTTCAGTTGAGATCACATTATGGTTGCAGATCTAATGGTATGGGGAGCTTCTTGCTATTTCAGGTTATTAAACTGTTGATTGAGTCTTGTGTTTGTCAGAGTTCCAAATGAAAAAGTTAAGGATTAGTTTAAAATGTTAACTGTTCTGTGTACAGACTGCAAAAATGTACATTTCAAAGGTGCCATAACTGTAGACACCACAGTAACAAATAGCTGGTTTGCAAGGCCTAGTGTTGATTTCCATAGGAAAGGTTTGTCATGTGTTAGTGACAGAACGAGCAGAATGGCAGTGCTTTTCAATTTTGTAAATTGGGAAAATAAAGTGAGGTTGATGGTTAGATTATATATGATAGATTATTTTTGGTTGATATTTTTTGTGTAAAATGACGGAAGAATTATATGGTTAGTGATTTTTTTTATTGCTCAAAAGCAGATCTAGTGGAACGGAAAGTTAGTTCAATGAAGAATTGTATGTAGAAGTATGCAAGTAAAACAGATGTTTACAAGCTGTACAATGGTAAAAGTTATCAATGTTCTTATGATTTACATGATTAGGAATTGAACCTTAGATACGGCTCCAGTGCTTTGATTTTCATCATTCCTTAAAAAAATCATTGGCATTACCCATTTTAGCAAAATTTATCTGTGACTTCTATGCTTGCATTGATTATCATCATTCCTAAATGAACCATACCCATTACCCAACATGTACAGGCTTGTTTGTATCTTCATCTTTATTTCTAAGATGTAGTTCAGTGTTGAAAAGCTATTGCATGTTGACAAGATGAGGAACCCATTATGCATTCAAACTGTTTTACTTGAAAGAGTGAGCTAACAGTTTTAGAATCAGGGACTTCAGTGCTTACAAATGGTTCTTGGTTGGCTTCTACGGGTTCTGCCGACGTTGTGAGGGCTACAAAGAACAATATAATGCCAAAAATATGTTTTATGCCTTAAAATGCAATAAGGGAATCTTTAAAAAAGAAAGTCTTCAATCCTAGAAATAAATAAAAAGAGTGTTGGTTCTGGTAACACGTTTACCTAGGAACTGGCACTAGCGAGAGATTCCTGTGGTTACCTCTAACCCCTCATCCTGCTTGCAAAGGAGGTGACGGGAATATACTATTGCATGTTACTGTTCGTCTATTATTTTTTCATTTCGACACCAAGTCTTCCTTTGAAGGGTTTATTTGCCATAATTTTACTTGTTGAAGCATTTGCCAATGCTCATTTGTATATGAAAAAAATCCATCACATGCAAGTTGTGTGTAAATACGAGATTCTATTTAAACACAAAAAGCGGCACATTGTACATAGTGTAAGTGGCATAAAATAAATGTTAGGTTCTTAGTACAAAGTATTTTAATAAGCTGGAGTGTCATTTATACCTAAATTACTTTAATTTTGCGGTTATTCAATGGTTAACAAGAGATATTTCTGGATAATAAGATACACAAGAAAGTGATAGATGAAATGTGTGTTAAAAGGACATAAAACATACACGCACCCCTCTCTCCCCAAACAGACAAAAAGTTGGTTTATCTAATGGGACGAACAAGATGTTGGAAAGAATTTCAATGAAATAGATACCATCACAAAATATATATAAATTGGTTTTTGATATACATAATGTGGAAATTCCCACTACGATCAAAATGCTCATAATGGAAATATCGTATGTATGGGCATCTAATTTGAATTATTAAAATGCCCACCTCACATATCAATTTACTGCTTGCTATGCAAGAAAGATATTACTTATTGGACGCTTGTTTTTTCTGTACTTTAATTGGTGAAGGAAATACCGGGGAATTAACATGATTACTTTAATTTGCCTTTATTTTCGTGTCTGCTTCATATGAGAATTATGATATATTGCCTATAACAATAAATGGTAGCGATACATAAAATAACAATTCTATTTTAGATAATTGATGAGAAACACTCATTCTCTTTCTTTCTTTTTTTCTTTCTCCTTTCTTTCTTTCTATTTCTTTCTCTCTCTCATTCTCCCATTCTCTCTCAACCCTCACTTACTCTTTGTGTAGAACTTGTTAATATATTTTTTTCAAGTCATGAGTAAAGACCTCAACGAAACTGGATTATTGTCAACCTTGATTAATCACCGGTGATTAAGATGATCACTGAACATGTCAGTCATATCTCGACCCTGCACTGGTAATGTAAATAAGGGAAATTCCTGGTCAGTTAAACGAGGTAACCAAGTTTTGCTTGTATGAGATATGTAAGAGGAATACGCATATAATACCACGTAAATATTTATATTAGTTCATAAGTATTCAAATTAATAAGCTACATTGTATTATTTGTTTTTATTATAACGATCATCAACATTCTTTTTTTATCAATTACTCAAGATGCACCAGAAACATTTTCTATGAAGGAGAAATTAATAAATTCTAAAAATTGATATAGTTCTATGACGTTAGCTTTCACGAAAGTAGGCTTAAACAGAGGTAGTTTAATAAAGTTTTTGAAGGTAAGCCACCTTCAGGCCTTGTTCATGACCCGGCTAAGAGAGTTAGGAAGAGAAATCTCGAGTATTTGTGTATTTAACACTCGACTTCATAAAAGGCAAACAGCAATGATGGTTGTATTTATTGCAATGATACGGAGTACAATTGGGGAAATAAGGTATAAACAGTAATGGTCATGATGAGACTGAGAAGGGAAGGCGAGTTCGAGGTTTGAACATTTCTTTGGAAAAGTTCCTTTCGACACATCTATCGTTATGTTTGTGTACGTGTGTGTGTCCGTTTGTGTTTACATACATATATGATAGGTAAAACTATTCAATGGACCTTGGTCTATCACTTGGCATCATCACCTGGCGATTATCTCTAAATTCCACCATACGCTGTATATGAAAGAACGCCTCAATTATCTGTTATTTACTTCTCTACCTCTATGGCGGCGCCGAACTCGATCCATTTTTACCAACACCTCCTAACACCCTAAGCTTGTCGGTCTCACTCTGACTCTCAGTCAAATACCATTTCAGGGACACTCATTTCGGCTATAGTCTATCATTTAATGTAAGTCTACTATGTCCCTTAAAGACCTATTGCTCAAACACCACTGTCGTTCTTTGGCTAAGGGTATTCAACCTATTTTTAATCACCGCCCATTTGGCATATTTTTAAAAAGATTAAAACATGTCAATGTAGAAATGTAAAATTTTAAAATAAAGCACTATATACCTTCTACCGCCCATTTTAAATTGCTAATCGCCTACTAGTGGATGCTACTAGCTTTGATGAAGACCCCAGGCTTTAGATCCGTAACATTACACGATCGACCTTTCAATCTCCAGGTACTCTTTCAGATGCAAGAGCTCACGACTCACGTCACATCCCTTTGTACCTTTCTACTTCTTCAACGGGACTTTGTCCATCAAGTAATTAACTCCCCTCCGTTTCATACAAGTTGTTGCCTTTTTTACAACTAAACCATTGATGATTCGCATTTCTTGCCCCGCCGTCACAACCCGAGCTTAGATACTGAAGCTGAAGCCTTATGAGCTTCGTAATCAAGGGCTCATTGTGGCAAATGTAGATCAAGGTATAAATTAGACTGGATATCTAAACAATACAAGATATGTGTTTCGATTAAACCGTCATCAGAACAACATGCTTCATCAAGATATTAAAATACTAGTCGAGAAGTGGTGATTCACCTGATATCCGTGACCTGCCGCTCGTTCTGATAGGTGAGAGTCATTGTATATTTACTATTATATATGTGTTTTATAATCTTGATAAAGCATATAATTCTAACGAAGATTTACAATTGCGTTGTTGAAGTTATCTCGTCTCGGTAAACTTTTATCTTCATAAGCCTCATAATCATGCTCGACACAGGCCACTATTACTGCGAAAATCTCCAAGGACACTTTTAGGACACAGAAGGACAGTGTTCAACGAATGTCAGGAATCACAAACTAGACGGATCAAGTGAAAATTGTTCTGTTGTTGCTACACTGAATTGTAAATCTGGATTACAAAAGGAGCAAGTAGCAGAAAATATGGTTATTTACATTTTTTTGAAAGTGAGCGCTAATATTTACATATCTTTGTTGATGCTAAAATTAATTCTGAAGGTAGAAAATCAAATGAGACTGTTCTGATTAATCAATATCATCAGCCGTTATTGGCAATTGGTTATCTACACGACATAACATATACATATCTCTCTCTCTCTCCATATATATATATATAATATAATATAATATAATGAAAAAAAACATATACTGGAATCTGTTTCTCTTCCCTCTCTCGTTTTCCATCAAATCACATATTTCTTCCTTATCCGATAATCTCCCTTGTTGCTAACATTGCAATATCAACCTAAGCAAAGTATCCCGAGTTGCAACAGCGATAACTCTTATCGCTCCCTCACATAAGTGTCAATCTTCCATCCTCGTTAAAGAGCATGAATTGCAAGAGTCTGGTGATTGGGGAAATCTAACCTTTATCACCGGGCTAAATAGGGTTCATATTTGCTTAGCTTTTGGGGGTATTGTTGCAAAGATATTTTTTTGTGTGTGTCTATCTGTCTCTAAGTTTATGTTGACTATGTGTGCCTGTGTACGTCATTGTATGTGCGTGTGCGTGCGTGCGAGTGTGTGTGTGTGCCTGTGTACGTCTGTGTGTGTGTGTTTGTGCTGTGTGTGTGTGTGTGTGTGTGTGTGTGTGTGTGTGTGTGTGTGTGTGTGTGTGTGTGTGTGTGTGTGTGTGTGTGTGTGTGTGTGTGTGTGTGTG